>VUJU01001295.1:22447-59868 GCA_009835225.1 Aphis craccivora | reverse complement strand
AAAAAAAAAAAAAAAACACATCATTGTAAAATCAATACATTCTTCACTTCGTTCAGAATCTAAAATTGTATATGATGTTCAAAAAATGTATCCTATATAATACCAAAATTTAAAAACTCGAACTATCACAACAAAATTGATAGAAAAATATTTACTTCTTTAATTATTTATAAACCTACTATTCATGCCTATTGGACAAGCAATTTATGACTTTTAATATTTTACCTGATATAATTTTTTTTTCAATACTATTGACTACTGTACTTATTATTTTTTTTTTTTTAGTTTAGTTATATTTCTATATAATTACTATTGCGATGTACAAAATATTGGTAAATCACTTTTATTAAATAAAAGTAGATACAAGGAATGATTTGAACCGATTATGAATTATATTACATAAAAAAAAAATTATTTTTAGTGACCTTTTCAAATTCTAGATTTCTTAAAATTTGTTAAAATAAATATTTGATTATATTATCGTTTCTATATTGTAAATATTTACTTATAAATGACTAAAAATGTATAAATATCAATACTATAGTTCCATCTTAGTTGAATTACTAATATAAATACTGAAACTTTTACAGTCAGTTACTTTTTATATTTTAATAGTAGTATTTGTATTTACTTGTAGAAATTATAGGTATTTTATTATAAAAATAAAATATTCCCGTTTCTGTTAGGGTAAAATAAATGTTTTTGGTTAAGTTTTCACTTTTTTTTTTTTTTTTTTATTGTTTTATGTTCTTATTATGAAATTATTTCAGACTTCTTGTGTGTATTATTATATGCATATATTATTATAACTATAAAATTCAAATTATATTTGATCTTTCAATTAAAATCTTAAATATTTTTATGTATGAGAATTTTCGAATTTCAGTATGAATATTTTTTTGTCTATTTAGTTCAAAAAAAAAAAAAAACTATTTACAACTTAAAATATATTTTATTTTATAATTTTTCAGTAAAATTGTACCTAGTATTCAATTTTATTTTACTGTTGTCAATTCGTTCAACAGTTATCTTAAAAATTACCAAAATTACCTTTTTAAAGTATAGTTGTATTAATATTCTATTAGTTTTAAAAAACCAGAGTTTGGCCCTTTTTAATTCGTTTGTTAAAATTTTGATTTTTATATTATTTTATTAGAAAATTACATGGCAACTTAATGTTAATAACTTTTAGAATATATCTACGTGCTTATACAAACTACAAAAATTTAAACTAATATTTTCTAATTATGAATAATTACGATACCATAATTGGGTATATCAAATATTTTTATTAACAATAATTTTCCTAAAGTTGACTAGACAAACCGAAATCTGTCTGATCTTTTTTTTCATTAAAAGAAAGTATTAATTATATGTATATTGTATATTTGTATATATATTATACGTGAAGGTAGAGCTATTTAACATCGTTTGATTAAAAAATTAAATTAGGACATTTATTTCCGAACGTTACGCATACGAAAAATGGGTAAAAATAGTCTACAATAATAGTCTACTCCATTTATATACAATTAATAACCGTATTATGTGTGGAGTGCGGAGAGATTGATAAATAACTTTTAACTAAACTAGCATTTTTAGTAGTCTAACATTATAAGATAGTATAGGTCGGGGCGGATTAAGAACTACGGCCAATTTACGTTTTTATTTTTGTTTACTTAATAGTTTTTTCTTATCGCTGCTGTAGTATTTTTATCTGCTCTTAGGTCAAGAATTTAGTTGACATCGATTGGACTCAATTATTTACGTATTTACCCACGATAAATATATGTACGATTTATTAATATTTTATTATGGTTTGGGTTGGTACATTATATTTGCTTATTAATATTTATTTGTATGTACAGCCAATACGTATATAAATAAAAGCCACATTTTCTGGCAAATATTTATTGAAGGACGATTAAAAACAAATTTTTAACTCAAACGTTTTTTGCTTCAAAATGTTAATTTAGTAAGCGATAAAAAGCTATATCTAGTTCCCTACGGTTCCATTTATAGAATAATAAACGAGCAAATTATGTAAAAGATGTGTAAAACGTTTGTAGAACTTTTGTCGTTAACTGAAAACCTTTTCTTGTCGACGGAATTCGGTTTTATTATAAAAACCACGAGGGAGGCGGTCGTAAAAGTACTTTTACTTTTGCTAGGAGCTATTTACTTACCCTCCATATGCGTCGCAGATGTGTACTAAATTCTAACGAAAATCGACCAGGTGTAACCGTATAAAAATAAATACATTTTACATTTTATTATGAAATAATTTCTTAAATTATTATTAAAAAAAGTATAATTAAAAATAAACTAAAATTATGAAGCAATGCAAATAAATTACTAAAAAATAGAAAAAGTTATTAACTAGTTATTGTTTGATTTATATTATTCCAATTGATTAAATCGGAAAACTATTACTTATTATAATTTTAAGAATATCCATTTTATTTAATAAAAAATATAAAATCGTAATTTAAAATTTATAAATCATACATTATTAAACTATTTAGAAAACATTTGAAAAATGTTGAACACGAACTCGGAAATACACAATTTAATTTTGTTGGCTTATAAATATTAAAACGCTGTTCTACAAGGTTTTTTAAATTGTATTCGCGCGTTCGAGCCTGCACAATTGTTTATATGTCGTGTAGCGTGTAGCCCGGACTTGTAAATGTGATTTCCATTTTTTCTTTTAATAATACTAATTGCCGTATATAAAAAATTATTATCATCGCAAAACCATTGCGAAATTGTATTTGTCCTTTACTTCTATATGTATCGTGTATGTGTTACACACATGGTAGCAAAATAAAATTTCGATTTGGGTAAATAAAGTTAACAAACGTTAAGCAATAATATTTTGTATTCTACACTTGCCATTATTATATAATATTATATTTGGTAGGTAGAGAAAGAGAGAAACGTACAGAGGAAATAAAAAAAGTAAAAACCACTCGTCTGGTATAAGAAACGCCCTGCGCTCATGCGTCATTTCGATTAAAATCGATGCGACGACCGTGTGTTTTTGGGGTTTTTATATTACGGTCTCTCTCCGGGCCAGGGGGGTTGTTCTTTCCCGCAACCCCTTCGACTTCCTCCAGGGTAGTACCACCGTGTCTCGTATAGTTATATACGCATTTATATCAATATAATAATAGTTTTGAAGAACCCGGTGCTGGCTGCGATGGGGCGTACGTATATGTATAGTTGTCGTCGTTGTCGTGCACATCCAACCGTCGAAGGTGGATGTGCACGAAATTCGCGGCACTGATTGACGGAGTGACGACTAACACGACTCGAGCGGCGGCGCGTTTCGTCGAGTGCATTAAATCGCGCCCGTCGCCGCCGTCGCCCCGCGAGTGTGTGTGTGTAGCTGGGTTTTTTGCGCGTGCCCCGACCGACCGATTCCGTTCTGCAAAACACCATCTCACTCGTGTTGGCCGCCCGGTAGTCGAGTAGTGTAGTAGTTATTCGTCGTTCGTCATCTACTCGCTGCCGCTCGTAATTCCACGTCCTAACAAATCATGTATTTAATGTTAAAACGTATTTTTATCATATAAAAAACAAAAAAAAAAAGAAATAGAAAAGATACATTATACATTCCTGCTATTAATTTTCAATGCAAACAATATAATAAACAATTAATCACCGTTATCATCGCCCTGACGTTTGTTGCTCGGTTCGAATATGACTAATAATTTCGACGCGTGTTTTTTGCCACAGGTATGGACGCGTGCAAAGCGTTAAAATACTGGCGAGATCGAAGGAAGATGCGGTGCTGGCCCCCGGTGGCTTGTGCGCCACTGTGTCGTTCATGGACATCAAGTCCGCATCGAAAGCTCACAACGTGGAGCAAAAGTTGGACGACAGGCCCCTCAGCACCGAGTACCACGAGCCTGCCTCCATATCGTCGGCCAGCCCAACAATGCCACACCTGTATCCGGCCCCCACCAGGCCGTACATCCACGGGTGAGTTTCGTCTTTAAATAACATTATTATTATTTAGTTGTCTTATACACAATATATTTTATATTCGAGATGATATCGTTTATTTTTATCGTTTACAATTTTTCGTCACGGCGGGTGCTACACTGATAATGATAGAGAGAGAGAGAGAGAATTCGATAGAGAAGAGTGCGAAAGGTGGGTTGTTATAGAGATAAAATGAGTGAGTATGATTGTGCGTGTAGTGGAGAGGACGCTCGTACTTTGCTTACCTTTATGTGCCGTGTAATAAAATTGACACTACGCCAGATGTGACGACGGTATCCATCTAATTAAAAATCGATTTGATTATAATTATGTATATTTATACTACTGCTTATACATGACGTGTGTGTGTGACGGCCACCATCGTCATCGTGTGTGTGGGTTAAAACAATGTTATAAAATAATTGGTACTTAAATTGTATACCAGAGTTATCGAGGAATGGTTAAATAGTGAATTCTTTTCTTTTGTTATAAATTTCATATTTTCTCATAATTTTGTTTTATTCGTCGGTGGTTTTACCTATTTTATATTTTTATGAATCGTATACACTCGCTTCTAAAGCTGTTGTGTTGTCGATATATTGCTTTTAAACACAAGTGGTTGTGATTGATTATGGACTTATGTCGTTGTCAAACTCGTGTTGCATTTATATGACTGTGCATTTATATAACTGCAGAATAGTGTAATAGTAGACGTGTTTGATTTATAAATACTGGTAGGTATTACACTAAAGAACTCAAATGTCAAAACACAGTTTAATAATAATATTCCTCTGCGTATGTGTATATAAATATGTAAATGTCTTAATATGGATTACGATTTTCTTAAATTACTTTTTTAATTACATGCTAAAAAATATCATTTTAAGTTATAATTAACCTTAAAGCTTACTAGCTTAGAATATTGTCTAAATAATCCCCTATTACTTGTACACTTTTGTTTCATAAATATCTTATGAACACACAAAATGTAATATTTATGGTAATATTTATGATAATAAGTAACAACCCTATAATTGCCTATTATAATTGAAAAACTTTAAACACAGTAGAACTACAATCTTTCAATTTCATTATTATAATTTGTATTTTATATTATATCTAATCGAGTGTTATGTAATATATTCTGATAGCTAACACTAAATTAATCAAGAAAAAATAAAAAAAAGATAACTATTTTTTTTTTTAAAACATTTTTGCTACATTTTATTCCATCGATTTCCACGTACTATTTAACTGAATAAGTAATTTCATTACAATTTATGCTTGTATATTTGTAGTAACCGTCGCGATTTTACACATTACACAAGTTGTTTTCCCATTATCTTATTCTTTGCGCGCCCGCCACACATAATATTTCGTACTGTGTATGGGGCATATACAATCCATCATCTATCTATAAAAGATGATAGATATGTGGTTGTTAATGGAATTAAATTTAATAAAAATATTTTAAGTGTAAACAATGTACAGATAGATAGTATAATAGTACACACTACACACACGCACGCGTTCATGACGGTTCAGCGCACACACAGCTGTCGATAAATTAAACTTGGTAATTAAAATAATTATACATAGGCCTAATAATTATTATCATTATGTTGTGAATTGTAATTGGTTGGGTTGAAAGAAATTCAGTTTATTAATATTATTATCGGTAGCGTATAAAAACATTTGTCACTATTTTAATAATAATTTATTATGATTATGAATATTATGAGTTATGACGTAACTACTACCTACCGATCTCACAATAACGTACGAGTGTTCCTAGTCTGTTATCGCGCACTTCCGTTTACTCTGTACTCGTGGAAACTAAAACCATTATATTATTTAATTACCATAATATGCTTTACGCGTGTAAGTCTTCGTTGTTGTTTCAGTTGTGTGCGCCGAAAAGTAAATGAAAAAATAAAATAATAATAATACATATTTTATCGTTCATAAACGTACTATGTACAAATTTAATAATAGAAAAAAATGCCAAATTTAAATCGTAGTTATTAAGATGCTAAAAACATTGAAATACATGCTTCGTATCTCCCGTTTACTTCAGCTCTCGTTGGTAGTAGAAACATGATTTTGTCACCAAAATAAACTAGTTCTTCTAGATCACTACGATCTAGATTTTCAATTTTTTTTCAAACCGATTATATTTGAGTTTGAAATTTTCAAATTTTTCTAGACGTTGACGGCTCAAATACACTAACGCTATCCTAGTCATTTTTCACGCTTGGTTTTAAAATAGGTATTTAAAAATCTAGTTAGTCTAAGTTTCTAAGCTGTATTTCACGAATTCTTCATAGTTCATATAAATTATCTTTGAATTTTGTGTGTAATGATTTTTACTTTGTTTTATCAAATAACTAAAGTTTATGAGTATGTTTTTTAACGAACACGGGCTGCCGGTTGGTACATTTAATAAAATACATTAGGTGTGTACATCGTTATTACCGGTCGTTGTGACCGCTATTTAAAATACATACCAAGTAATTTTATAAATAATCGTTATAATTTGCAATCATGGAAATTCTCTAATTGTGTCAAAATATTTTAACTGTAAAACCATGTCGTTATTTGTTGTATGTGGTATAAGGTGTTGGATAAAATTCTAATATTCTATACTCTTAAATTTTTACTTCTTATTTTCATTATAATGTTCTTTGTCGCAATATGTCTTTACACGCATAAATACTATAATAGTGTAATACTTAATAATATTATATTAAGAAAAAAAATCAAAAATAATACGTTTATTTTCTTAAAGTTAAAACTAGATATTTTTTAATGAAATAATTTAGTATTATAATTGTAATATACAAAGACGGGAAATATGTTCTCAATATAATTAATAAACTAATTCACCATGTACTAAAATTACATCATATTATTTAATTTCTATTTTACCTACTATCTTTATAACGTTTATACTATATTATGTCCTTGTAATAAAGCTGTATATATTTTTTATATCCCGCTTCGATTTTAGGTTTACTATTATATTTAAAAATTATTACTGTTAATACCTATTTAATAGTTTATTGATTAAATTTAATTAATTAAATGAATAAATAGAAAAAAATGTGAGTAGTATAAAATTTACATTTTTAGTTGGTCATAATAAATTAATTTTAACACTATTATAGTATGCATACTGTGTATAAGTCTTAATGATATGTCCTTGTTATTTTCGTGTCAAGCTTTAATTATATATAAACCGATTGAATGACGTTCGCGTAAAATATTTTTCCGTAATAAACTATGTTTGATTACTTATGTCAGGTATACACTTTACTATTTAGCAATATGCAAAATATTTTCTACATGAAATTGGTTGTAATAATCCATTTAGTTACAATTATAGTAAAAATTAATATTTACCGAGATAAACATTACTGTATTTTAATAGTGTAAAAGTTTCAAGAACTAATAATCTTTAAGTTATTCAACCATTGAAAAACTTAATTTTTAACATTTTTTTCCTATTTTTATCCATTGTGTAAAACCACAATAGTATTCTTGCTAATTTATTTATGATTAACGATAATTGGTATTTAAATATTTAATTATAAAATACTAACACCAAATGCCATTCGTCTTCAGTTAGTTTTATGTAATAATCATTGAAAGTTTAAAAAGAGTGCCGATGCCATACGAATAAATTATGCTTCTAGACGTAATGGTGCACTGTATCTCAGTTGTTCTACAGGAGTTGACTAAAACATCAAATATGTAAAAATGACTAACAAATAATATTCATATTTTTATTATTGTCAAGTGTGATAAATAGCGTGTTGACTTGTACAGTGGATTACAGTTATTTTTTTATTATTCAATAATAGTAGTATTTGTGTTAAATTATTTTTCTTTAGTAACTATTATTATAGCCCTTTCAGTCTTCGCGTTGAATCCTTTATGTCCCATGCCATCTTTCTTTATTTTCACTAATTTCCAACTTCGTTCCTTGCGCACATTTTTCAAGGTTTAATTTTAACATATCCATCCATTGTTTGTCTGGAGCAACCTTTAGGTTTTCTACCGTTAATGCTACGTATAATTACCCGTTTCCTAATACCATTATCTCCCTTTATATGACCTGTCCGTTCTTCTTGTTTGCTTCTGATAAATGCTTTTGTGTTGGGTTATCAATTGAACCATATTATTTACTTTATTTTTACTATTATAGATATTGGTTTATATTTTGTATAAGACAAATAATTGTCTTGTTTATTATATAGTTTAATATATCGCATGGTTTATTTTTTATTAGTTTATATTAACCAATACGGTCTCCAGTAATAATATAATATGTACCTATAGTGGATAAGGAGTGAATTCTGAGATAATGGATATTGGTTACCACTGAAATAAAAATAATATTAAAACTTTTAACTTAATTATAATTGAGCAAAATATATCTATTACTACTATAGTACTATACATATCATAATTTTCACATAATCCTTATCGTTTAAATTTTTAGGTTTTAAATGTTTATGTTTATTATTTCTTTAATTAATATTAACATTTTAGGCTTTAGTTGTAATAAAGTTACGTTTCGATTTGTGTAAGTAAAAATCTCTGAATCATCTCCATCCTCGCCCAATACATATTATATCGTTAAAAAGCGAATCAACAGTATAATATGTATGTTAAAGTTAACACATGTAATCTCCCGTGACAATATTGTCGTTTCCATACGATTAATCAATTACTACCTACCATTTTCTACTTTTCTAGGGAGTACTTTATAAAAATACTTAAAGAAATAAAAAATTCGGTATAAATATTAGGCTGTAGTTAGTCGGAAATCTCAGAAAAACACAATATCATGATCACACGAGACGACCTGTGCAGTCAAAGACCGTCGATCATAAAACAAAAAACAACAACAACAACAACATCAACAGCAGCAGTAGCAATAAAGAGATCTCGAAACTGCGGTCGGCGGTCCTATTTGTTTTGCGAACGAGAGTCCAGTGAACCCGCGGGAGAGCTTTCCCTATTGCAAAACAGTATTGCTGCCGTTGCGTAGCGCTTTCACCTCTTGTTCCGTGAGGTAGTGGCGCGCACGCGCCCGCGCTCCGGCATTAAGAAAACTCGACAGATCGACGACTGAACAAGAAAAAAAAACAAAAAAAAAAACAGAGTGACGAAGAAGTAACGGAATAACAATAATAATAATAATAACAACAACAACAACAATAAAAAACGTCCGCGCGACATGATGTCGTCAAGCAAATTGCTGGAAGCGCGCGACCGGCGGCGATTCAAAGTTCGGTCGTCCTGTTACTCTAACGTTACTTTGTAGTTTTCGTAGTCGCTGCAGCGACGACGACGGCGGCGGCGACGCGCGTACCGCCGAACCGACGGTGGCTCGGTGACTGCTGTCAGACTAACCGCCAACCGGGCGGCGGCGATCGCACCGCGGCGCAGACGTTGCCAGATTCATTCACCTCTCGGTCCTTGATCGGCGGGGGCAAGTGCACGACGCCGCTGGTTCCGTACCCGTCGCCGCGGCTCGTTGGAGTTGCCCGTAATCGGTGTCGGCGGCGGGCGGCGGCTTATACGTTTTAAAAAAAAAAAAAAAATTTATTACTCGTTGCCCGCGAAACCGCCGCCGCCGATGTTTCTCCCCCGCGGAAACTCGTCATCGACGCCTCGCCCTTACTTGTCTCCTCCTTTTCGTCTCCCACTCCGTTTGACCGATTTATATAATAAAATACAATGCCCGGTTGCGACGAACGCCGTCGTCGTCATGTAAAAGAACACGTCCCCTACCCACCGCTTCGGCTTTTATTATTATTCCGGACGGCGAACGGCTTTTGTCTGTGCAGACGACGACGAGTTCTCTGGACCCCGAATAGACTATACATTATTATATATTATTATATATTTTTTTTTCTCGCTCTTTGTTCGCTCGGCTCTGTGTCGAGTGACGATAGCGGCCTAATTAACGTTTTACGGTCCGTCGTCGTCGTCGTATTCAATTTATGTAGAAAAAACAAAATAAAATGAAAAAAAAAAAAACTGCGTATTATTATTACACACATGCACAGTAGTAGTAGTAGCGGTAGCAATAGTAGTAGTATGTATATGTGTTAGTTGTATTAGTTGCATAAGTATTGTTGTAGTAGTTTATTGTTAAAATAGTATTCTCATACAGATTATTTTAAAAAAAAATAAAATATTAGGGATATAATAATACTTGAAAAAATGCGCCGATAGTATAACAATATTATGCCTTATGGTTTATTTATTTTCATACATAATAAAGTTAGGAATTGAAGATAATAATAATAACATTTTTATTGAACAGTTTTTTCTAAAACTATGTTTTATTTGGTAATTTGTATCCACGACAAGACTATTATGGACGCATGAGCGATGTGTGTCAGAGCGTTCAGTGGGATTTACATTGAACTATTTTTCTAATAGGAGAAATATTTAAACATTAATTGTATTGTTTTTCTTAAGAGTTATTGTGTTATATTCAATTTATTTATTATTTCTTAACGATATATTATACTATTTGATAATCCCACTATGTTAATTACAACATAAAATTGTTTTTATGTACTTTGTTAGGTTATACATATATATATTGAACATATTGTAAAGTAATAATATGATAAAAAGTAATAAAAAAATAATGTAAAAGGTATCTACATCAAATGTTTTATTATTAGATCTGTTATTTCTAATTGTTTTATTTTTTAATTTATGACCTTCGTATTACTAAATATTTTTTGGCACTAGTTATATAATATGTATTTAATTAGGGCAAACTATTATTTTATTTTATTTTATTTATTTTTTTTTGGATAATTGTAAAAAAAATTAATTTCGAAATTCTTACCTACCTTTGTTACGATCGAAGAAAAATTATTTAAGTATTAATTTACGTGAAACATATGATATTATGTGCAAAACCTAATCACAATTCTAGTATTTGTAAGGTATAAGAATTAAAGTAGGTAATTGTAATGTTGAAAATGTGATTTTTATCCTAACATTATTAATGAAATAATAATGAAATCTATGACTAGTAAATAATATGTAGTTGGTACCTAGATAATATTATATACCTATTTAATAACCAAGGATCTTGGTTCGATAAAATTCATATTCATATCTATCAATAAAGTAAAAATATAAATTATAAAAATGTATCAATCATTAATTTTTTCCTAAAGGTTATCTTTAATATTTTTTATTTAATTTTAAATGTACATACAATATAATATGACGTGTATGAAATGTAAGAAATGCGCTTTAAGTATTTATAACATGACCTATTTGGTTCGTAAAAGAAATATCAAATTATCTCTTTTGTACTAAAATTAGGCAACCAAGGTTTATTATTTTTTTTAAATGATTTTTATCGTTGATTAATATAGTTAGGACAAGAAAATTCACTTTATCCCCATCATATAAGATTAAAGTACAATCGTATATACTAAAATATTAAAATTCAAAAGAAGCATTTATTATAGTTTATATAATATATTATGTCAAATTAATTAATAACATTGAGATTTTTATGTTTAATATAAACTAAAATTAATTTACCCTAAGTAAAAGAAACTTATTATAATATTGATAATCCATATTTTATTTAAAAGATACTTACAAAAATTAATACAATTTAAGATAATATATATATTTATTTTATAAAGAATAATATATGTATAATATGATTAATCGTTTACAATTTGGAATTACTAATGCTATTTAAAAAATACTAATTTCTAAAATGCTAAAATACTTAATGCTATCTCTAATGGATATTATTTTCATACATTTTTCTAATTTACTAATAATAAAAAAAATACATAATGTCATTGGCTTATAATTTATTCTCAATGATAATATTTTAAGTGATATATTTAATATAGCTACTTTTTAAATAATACATATTACTATAGATACGTGATAATGTAAGTAATAATAGAAATATATTGTGATATAAGAAATAATTGTTATTTTAATCATTAAATCAATTTTATTTTTATTTTTATGTACAATTTTAATTGTATACTCAATATTAGTAAACTTTACAGTTACAGTATACAGTTTTAAATTATAATAACGCTTTATAATATAATATAATACTATAATAAATAACTCTTTGTGATTTTCATGGATTATGAATATGCATGTACGCCGCACGGTTTACACTGTATAGGTTAGGTACACATAGCAAAACTAAACATTTTTACAAGAACAGCCTTAAATATATAAAAATAGTTCTCTACCGAGAAAATTCTCTTTCTATTTTTTGATGATTGAATTCTAAGAACACCTTGCTCTTATGCATTAGTGGTTAGGTTAAATATTGAAATTTATTTATTAATTGTAGGTATATGTTTTGTATATTTAATTTAAGGTACCCACTCATATGTAGATGTGTAAAATCGTACTCATTTACCGTACAGGACTTAATTCTTTTTTTTTTTACAAATTATTTAAAAATATTTTTCATTATAATATTGTCCCTTATTTCACATATGTTTATTTTTTAAGGAAAACGCTTGATTGCTATAGATTAGGCTATGGATTGACTCATTATTTTTCTCTAAAAGTAAATAACTTATTTTTATGACGGTTTTAAATTTTAATAAACATCACTACTATGATATTATTTTCTCGATGGCATTCAAGTATTTCTCTTGTAGCCCTGCCTTTAATTATATTAAAATAATATTAGGTAATCTTGATTGAATAGAACACGTGAAACCCTGGTCATAACAAACTTTTTTATTGATTCCTTGTAGATGAATCGTACGAATTGCGATTGTGCATTATTGCCGCTCTTGATTATAATCGATCATTATTATTTGCCGTCGATTATTATTATAATTTTAATTTTTAATTAATCACTATTGCGTAATAATTGTAAAGGGAAAATCTATTAAGGGATTGCAAGTAATTTGTTACGCTTGTATTATAATTATATGAATGTTGTAATGTTTCCTCGGCAATAATTCATTGTCATAAAATAAATAATATTATATTCCATATATCCTTCTTTGCTTCTTCTAGATCTGGTAACTTAACACCTTAAATTAATTTGATGTTACTCATTCAGTCATTTATGATAAATGATAATATTTCTGCAATTATGCGATTTATATTATTTATTATAACCTATTAAGCTTAGAGTATACGCCATGCGGCTTTTGACAACAGTATGACAATACAGAATTACATAACATTAATTGAAACAGGGTAACTATTAAATTAAATTACATAAACATAACGTTTGGATTAATTGAACAAGAATAACTGTATTTAAAATTAGATGAAAAAACATGAATGTAGAAGTAGACCTAAGTACAAAAATACTATTGATTGTTATTGATAATCGACAACATTCTCACCAAAAGGAAATTTTTTGCATAATGTGTACGACTTACTAGTATAGATAAAATTGCGTCTTAGAACTGGTGCCATCGGGAACGTGAAAGTCCAGTCCTTCTAACAAACGGAGTGCAGTGCACCAATCTATAAAGACGAAAAATTAAGTATTTTAAAGTGTAATGTTTTCTTTTCTTTTATAAAGGTGTTATTGGATGTATTAGTTCATTTATTTTTGTTATTTATTATCTATATCATAATTCATTGGCGATACCAAATTTCATGTTGTGTTCAGAGTATGCATAATCTTAATCGGCTTACAAACGTTAGTTCCTACTTTTTTTCATAAGATATTATTACAATCTATTCTTACTTCGGAATTGGAATTATAAGCAAACGCTAAACGAGTCATACGTGAAGCTTTTTTAAGAAGAATCCACCATTAGTTATATTGATTAGTCTGAGTTTTTCTTTTGTATTCTTTATTATTATTTATTTTTTTAACATGTTAATGAGCAAATCGTAACACCATTTTCGCTTTAGCCGTCTTGGGGTTGGATATTAGATAAGGTTGATAACTTTTTTGTAAGAGGGTTAGAATGGAGAGATAGTTTATTATGCAATGTTATGAAGAAACATTTTGCTTCTAAATCTTAAACTTCAAGTACTGTTGTTATTTTAAGGTCATTGTGGAGACTTGAGATTATAAAAACATAGCGTTAGTTATTTTTCTTAGAGAAATATTTTGAAAACTGAATTTTTTGTATATTTGATTTTTTTTGCACTATTTCAGAGCTGGATAAGTCCTGATGGATTTTAGGAGGATTTTGTATATTATCAATTTGATTTTTAAGTTTGTGTTTGTATTTCTGTACTTCTGTAGTGTACTAGCAGTGCACTTAGCATGTGTAGGTGATTATTTAATTATAGCTTTTTTGACTTTGTACAACATAATATTTAATAATAAAACAAATGCATAGTAATATCTTTAAAATGCATTATCGTATTATTTTAAATTTATGGTAGTATTACAAAATCTTACAATGCGCTAAAACAATTCATTTTTTCAAATTCATAGTCCTACTGAATCACCTTAAGGTTTAGAGAAACGAAAGAATGTCGTACCCGCATGTAACATTGTCTAAAGTCTAAACATTAACAATATGACATTTAAATCAATCTGCGGGGATCTTTTGCTTTTGAAATCCGTGATTTTAGAATTTGTTCAAAATGCCATTACTTTTCTTGCATTTCATTTCATTTATTTTTTATAACAACAAACATTTTTTTTTTCAATTAGTAATCTATTGAATTTTTGTGTATTGACCATGTGAAACATTATATTTGAAATTAGTAAATCAAAACGTAAAAAGATCATATTTTTAGAGCAGGATTTGTTTATACGGCTATTATGTGTTCAATAACTTCACCTATGTAGATAATGGAGTACCTAGGTATAAAGTATTGTTTAATTAGCCGACCGCCAGTTGTTTTTATTTTCCCATATTTTATTGTATTAGTAATATCATTGATCAAATAATTTAATACAACTTGCATTTATATTAAATTATTTTTGATGATAATTTTTTGTCATCCAAATTCCAATCTACTCGGTGTAATCCTATTATTTTATGTAATTTAGGTACTACCTATTAATTACTTAAAATTGTCAAATCGCATAATAATTTTAAGTTTAGTGGGTACTGACTAGTGACTACTAGCTGGGTCTCAAAGCTTAAATTAAAGTGACTTTTTAGATAAAGGACGTGCAGCTTCTATTAATCTCATCTCGTAGCTCCGCCCATTGATCTATTTCTATTGGAGAGTTTTAAAAACCATTTATTTAAAATTCTGTTATCATATTAATATAATATGATTAATGAATATTGTTTATTTTTGTTTTAAATATTAGTTTTAATTCGTACACGTTATGTAATCATAAGTGATAAATATTTTGATTAGCTTTTACAAATTTGTTTTGGCATTTAAAACAATAGCGATTTGTGTTTATAGTGTCATTCTATATTAGCTTAAAGGATACATGAACTTGACCTTGCATAATCAATTATACTGTATAATTTTTGACAGTGCTACTCGATTGCGTTGTAGTATTAAACTATTGTATGTTATTATATTATATTTTATAAAGGTATATCTATAAGATATATTAATACTACAGATTTATAATTTGATGTATTTCCTGTAAGTATAGATAGTGTTGGAGATGGGGAAATATCAACCAAGTAAACGAGATAAAGTCCCCGAGTGCGTAGTTGTATTTTTAAATATAAATAACGCCCTTTACTTCCTTACTTATTCCAGAAATATTATTAATTTAAATAGTATAAATTTAAACACTAACGATTTGGTATTAGTTGTGGCAGATTATATCCGGCGGTATTATTGCTCCGTTAAAAAATAAATTCGTATACTCGTCACCTGTTGTCTGGTATACTGGTATACATTCATAACTGAAGATTTTTTTCTCTTTGTTTTGCAGGTCTCCTCTAGAGGAACTCAGCAGCTTTGAACGTTCTAGTCATTTTTACGATCGTGAACGAGAGGCTAGCTACCGCGGACGACCAACTGCTGCCGGCTACCACGTTGTATCGCCGATTCAAGGGTCGACCGACCCGCTCCGAACACGACCTCGTGAGAGGACCGTCTTCAGGGCGTACCCGCATGAAAGGTAATTATCATTTTGGTGTCTCGAGAAGTTATCAATATGGGTGATTATTTAAGTTTTTCAACTTTGGTAAGATTGTAGGTATTAAATAAAAACGATATTTATGCTATTATTTAGACGCTTTTGATTGAAAATATCATACAAGTATATAAACTTAGCATATGACACGAGACAGCCCTAGGGCTTATGTTTTTTACTATTAAATATTAATATTAATGTATTTATGAACTGTGGTAAAAATAATACTACAACTTAAAATACATTTGATTTAAATATTAATGTTAATGAAACTGATTATTATTATGTTACGTAACATTTTTATGCTTTTATAGTTACTTACTCATTTCTTAATCCATTGAGAAGACGTAATGTGTGCGTTATCTTACAAATGTAAGAAAAAACATGGCAAATTTGAATTAAATAGATTTATAATCATATTGTGGTTATTTTTAAAACTACCCTTATATAAAATGTATTCTGCTGAATGAAAATTTACTGTGTTTTACACAAGTATATTTGTAAGCGGAGACAACACACAAGTGTATCCTGTGTATCTCTCCAATACGGGGCGTATTAAAGGGCCTTATTGTACCTATATTATTTTATTTTGAAAATATCTACGATCGATTATTTTTTATCATGTAATGATAGAGGGCTTATATATTATGAAATATATAAATATATAGTTCTTAATGGAAAGAAAAAATATTAAATACTATCAGAGGTTAAATTTAAATTTAGTACATATCAAGAAACTATAAATTTAAACAAAACAACGTGTAGCTATAGTACATTTTTTACCTTAATAATGATTGTTTTATTAAAAAAAAATTGTAGGTATAATGTTCTTATTTCGACGTACTCACTTATTGGAAACATAATAAGTTATTTTTTAAGAAAAAAATGATATGGTATTATAATAATATTGTTGTCTTAAATTTAATATGCTATAGCATTTGCATACAAAGCTTACATTTTAAATTAAGTATAATATATAATTCGTATATTGTATATTTGTACTATATACTATTTGAATATTTTGTTCAATAGTTTTGCATGTCAATTGTATACTATGTATAATGATTTCACTATTTCAGTATAAATAAATAATGTAATTATAATCTATAATTTACATTTATTTTTCACATATATAATACTTATTTATATATAAATGTTAAATATCAATAAAATTGATTTTAACTGTAAAACATAAATAAATAAACAATTGCTGAAATACTATGCAAGTGTAATATTTAGGTATGCAATAATTATGGTGGATATCCAATTTTCCTAGCGTTTATGGACAACCGACTGTCACTGTAGTATAGCAGTATTGATTTGTTAGTGTTTACGACACAAGCGATAGAGTAGAGTGGGCGTGAAGGTGGAAGGGCGCACAGTCCTGGCTCTTGCAACCCCATTAGTATTCCAACAGTTCCCTGGGGTTCTTTGGACGCTATTGTCGTGTGTGCGCGCAACGACTCTCGATCATTAGTTCGATATTTTCATTCAAATTCGTCTATTTTAAACATTCTAAAATATTTTATTTTTTTCGTGATCTACATATTGTGTATTTAATATTTACATTTTGTCATAAGCTTATAACACGTCGTAAATGGTTTATAAACGCGTGTGTTTGTGTGTATATTTGTATGAACATGTTACACAATAAAAACTGTGCACCATGCATGTTTCGTGGGTAGATTTTTTTATACTGAAATAGCAACAGGTCTATATTGTAATGGTGAAACATAATATATTTACGTTTATTTTATAGCGTTGTCACTTCTAGCAGAGGTCACCACCATCGTGTAGGTAGCTGGGCTTTTGAAGCCAATAACCCAAGGTTCAATCACCACCTAAGTAGTTGTAGTTCACCGGATTTAACATACCCGGAAGATAGACGGGTAGATACACCTATAATAATCGTCCGGAATAAACAACACCTAAAACCCCCTAGGTATGTTTAATAATTATAATATTAATTTTTTTTAAATAAATTTGTTAATTTTTATATTCATATTCCTTATATAGTGAGTCTAGGGGATGTAGTGAGGATCGTTCTGGTTCGCCTTCGAGCTCTAGTTCGGCTGCAAGTCATTCAGAGGCAAGTAGTTCGTGTAGTTCATCTTCATCACCTAGCCCTACTCAACAGCTGCCACGCAGCCCTAGTCCAGGTCCCGCATTATCCGACAAGTCTTCTTCAAGTCATAGGTATTAATGATTAATAATTTTTTTTCATAGAAAATGTACATATTTTTATTATTATTTTTGTTTTTAGCCTTCATGGTAGCTCGAAGAGCAGTACGGTTCCGTCCCACACCATTTGCGCACAGTCACCAAACTTAGAAAGTCAAACATCTCTTTCACTTGAACAACAGAGGCATAATGCAATCTGTATAAAAAATCTACCTTTGAGGTCTAGTGGTAAGTTAACAGTTGATTTTTGATTAAATTAATTTGTGTTTTTTTAAAAGCTAATTAAAACTAATTAAAATTAAACAATTTTTTTTAGATACCAGTCTTAAAGATGGTCTGTATCATGAATACAAACGACACGGAAAAGTGACATGTGTCAAAGTAGTGGGCCAAGGGTGCGAAAGGTACGCCTTGGTGTTCTTTAAAAAGACTGAAGATGTTGATAAAGCTTTACAAGTATCTCACGACAAGTCGTTTTTTGGTTCTAAAATTGAAGTTTCTTCATACCAGGGACACAAAGATGTGGATGACAATGAAAGCAGGTAATGAACTTATTTAGGTATATAATTTTTTATTAGTTTTCTTCTTTTGAATCAATTGCTTGTAAATTATAATTGTTGATTCTTTGTTCAATTTATGAGAATAACTACCTAAGTCTGTATACATTTTTATTAAGAATGGGCAGAATTATTAGATTTAAATAATAACCAACATGTTTGTTAGTGAAATATATTTTTATTTTGAATTTAATTGATTAAAAAATAATTTACTCTAGGCCGATTGAAACAGACGTGGATGAATTTCATTCAAAAGCAACCAGAACTCTCTTCATCGGTAACTTAAACAGCAACACAATAGCGGCTGATTTAAGAAAAAATTTTGAAACATTTGGTGAAATTATTGTAAGATAATATATAGTTTTTAATTAAATAAAAGAAACATTTTAATTTTAATTTTTTATTACAGGAAATTGATATTAAAAAAGGAAATAATATCAATGGCAGTACAACAGGCACATATGCGTTTGTTCAGTACATTGATATATCCAGTGTTGTAAAAGCTATGCGTACAATGGATGGTGAATTTTTGGCTGGAAGTCGTATAAATTTAGGTTTTGGAAAATCATTGGCGACTACATGTGTTTGGATTGACGGTGTTGCTGAAGCAGTCAGTGAAAAATATCTGGCATCTCATTTTAATCAGTTTGGCAGTGTTACTCACTGTGTAATTGACCGAACAAGAGAACATGCTTTGGTGTTTTTTCAACAGGTAAATTTTTATTTTATTATAACTTATAAGTTAAAAGTATATTATTATCCATATATTTTTGAATGTTGATAACATTAATTACTAAAAATTTAATAATATTAGGCTTTTTTATTATTAAAATTTACAGTTCTTTGAAATAAAGAATTTATATAAAATATTTGTTTTCAAATCATTAATACATACAACACACTTGATAGTTTTTCAAAGTATTTATCTATACTTAAATACACATTTATTGTAAGTGTTTTTTTTTAGATTTTGTTAAAGCAATCTTCGAATAAATGAATAAATGAAAAATAAATATCTAAACAAATTAATTTCTTGATTATTTTATTAAAAATATTTTTAAATATCTAATGATAAATGATACATTCTATAATAATATAGTATTTATTTATTTTATCCATTGTTGGATAAAAGTCTTCCATGTGCTAAGACAGCTTGTTTGTATCTTATACTGTTTTACCTTGATTACTTACTTCACCTCCTAATTTTTAAATATTTTAAACTTGATTAAAAATATATTTATTTTTGTGTTGAAATTTTTTTATTAGATTATATTTTACTATTACTTGTTTGAGTAATTTTAATAATTTCTGAAATAAACTTGTCCATTAGTAAACTAGGTTATAATTTTTGTTTTTGACATTAATATGTTATTTATCGGAGAGTTAAAAAAAATGTTACTTCTTAGTTTCTCTAGAAATATACTATTTCACTAGATAAAATGAATTAAGTGATTCTTATTTAGAGATGTTTACTTTAGAGTTTTAGAGACTTTTCAAATACACATTCAAATATTTCCTTATTGAACATTTACATACATTAAATTATATTTCATACTTTTCTTATTATAAACCATTACTTACGGTTACTTGATATAAATAAATAAGATCACAAATATTCCAAAACAGAGAAACTTAAGTGTTAAAAAAAAAAAAAAATTTGGTGGAAATTATTATAAAATATTTTTGTTATATGATTATTTCAAAAATAATAAAATAGTGTATTCATAAAATACTAACAAATCATTGTTGGTATTTAAAGCAATCATCAAATATTCTTTTAAAGGAGAAAAATGAAATTTTTTAAATTAATTTAATTGTCTTTTATAGTAAATAGCAAGCATACTTTTAATTATATGTACACATATTTATTGTATTTTTAATTTTCATATTTTTTTTCAAATTATAAAAACTATTTTTATTTTTAGATTGCACATGCACAGTTAGCTGTTACTCAAATGCGTGGTTCCATTATGAAAGGTCGAAGACTTCAAGTTGATTTTGCATCTAGAGAGTGTCAACAAGGATTCTATGAACACTTAGATAAGACATCTAGTGAATCTAGTCCTAGGTTCACCACCAGTCAACAACACGATAGTACTGCGCAATTATCACCTAGCAGTACAAATGGTGTTGCTATTCGAGGTTTTGAAACTCCATCATCTTCTTGTAGTAGTGCTGCTGGTGACAAAAGTTACCCAAGGAATCCTGATGAACCACGTGTTAGTTCAATTTCTGTTCCTAACCCTCAAGTCATGCATAATTTGCAAAAGGAACGTGACCATATTCTGGAACAGCTTCAGCTTGAGGACTCCATTAGTTCTGGTGATGAAATTCTGAATAATGAATCATCTAAAGCACAGCAAGTTATTAGCCGTTCGGCCACACCTTTATGTATTGAACATCCCCCAAAGAGTACCACACCTCCGACTCAAGTTCCTAGATCTCATGTACCGATCTCGTTGCCGTTGCCCAGATTTGCTGTGCACGTCTCTAATCCCCTGCTCAGCCCACCTCTAAGCTCCCCTAGGAGACCTCAGTCGTCTAACTCTGATGATTCTCAAGCTTCTGATCCTGGTGCACCAGGTCTTGAAGAAAGATTAAGAAGCCTAGATGAAAAATATGAACAATGGAGTGGCTCTAGAACTAGTGTATTAAAACTTGATACATCGGTTCGTCTTCGTTCAAGATATAAGTTGTTAGATACTGTTGATAAACTAGAACCTTCAGACATTGTCAAGTCAGTTCTTGCAAAACCAAGTGTTTTTGATGAAGATACCAAACGACTTGAAAATTTTTCTGATAAATATATACCTAAAGAGTTTGTACCATCTCGAACAAGCCCTAATTTACAAAACTTCAGACACCAACAATTGGGTTCATTTTCACCGTTAACACCATCGAGTAGTGGGTCATCTAAATCTCCCCCAGCTTCTTCTCCAGCAGCTGTTAAAACTCAATATTCTTTTCCAAGTCACCCTCAGCCTATAATAATCACACAAAGTTGCAGAACTTCACCTACAGACCCTCGATTGCCACCTACTGATCCCAGGTTAATTGACCCAAGATTATCTGCTGCTGATCCTAGATTATCAGCTGATTCAAGAGGATCTTTCTTGACTAAACAAAATATATGTACTATAAATGATAATAGGTATGTTCCTGATATACTAAATACTAAGGATCCTCGACATCCTATACATAAAGATGCAGAAATCAAAGACGGACCTGAAGCATTTTATAGAAGTAAAATTCGGGATGAGTATACCAAAAATTGGTTACATACATTTGACCGGAAAGATAATGAGCCAACCTATAGGTTAGTTGACTCATTTGATCGTCGAAGGTTTAGTAGTGACTATAGAAAAGAAGAAGAAGAAAAGATAAAAATTGAACAAATAAATAAACAAAAACTCTTAGATGGTTTTGTTGTAAAAAGAAAATGTTCTAATGATACCATAGTTCATCCTAGTCCATACTTCGTTAGTGTTCAAGAAAAACAAAAAAATATTGATGATCTTAAAAAACTTACTGAACATAAAAAAGTCGAAGAAATCACAAAACGAGAAGAACGTATTGAGATAAAAAAAGTAACTGAAGAAATTAAACCTCCAGAACCTCCTCCAACAATGAATAATATTGATGAAGATAAGATAGATTTCATTACAAATGAGAATACTATTGCTAATATTTTACTATCTTCTATTGAAAATTTGAATAGGAAGACTGAAACAGAAGAAACTAGAAATAAAGTCGAAAGAACAAATTCAAATGAATCTGTTAGCAAACTTTCAGATACTGAGAAAAAGAAAGAGGTTATTAATGAATCAATAAAAAAGAAAGAACACGAAAGGAAGAAATCTATTGATTTTGACCACACTAAAATCAAAGAAAAGAAAGACCATGAACCCAAAAAGATTTTAGGTTCTAAATCTAAAGAATGTGAAAGCAGCAAAAGTAAAGAACTAGAGTTTAACATGTTTGAAATAAACCGAATCAATAAGAAAAAAGAAGAACTTTTGATAAATGGTAAAACAAAAGATATTGAAAAGAAAAAAGATGTCAAGTTTGACAAAAAACCAGAAACTAAAAAAGAAGATAAGAAAAAAGATTTTCTTAAAGAAACTGATAAAAAAGACGATGTTGATAAATTAAAAGACAAAAAGAAAGACAAACGTGATAAAGAACCGCCTAAGCACAAAGAAAGAAAAAAGAGCTTGGATGAAAATAATAAGCATAAACATGAAAACAGTAGTAAAAGATCAAAAGAACATTATAATAAAAGTAAAGAAGAAGAAAAATCACATCAAAATGTCACTTCTGATTTTGATGGGAAGTTTAATGACGATAAAGATCTTAAAAAAGACAAACGAGTGGATAGAAACAGCATCAGTAGTAATAGTTCTACAGGACGTTCGTCAAAAAGGAGAATGAGTGATAGCTCTGAAAATCTTGATGATTCTAAAAGATCGAAAATTGATAATAAAAATTTTAAAGATAAAAATCATAAGAAAACTAATGATAAACATATTTCATTCATATCAAAAATTTTAGATGGTAAAAACAGAGAACAGAAAAAAGAACATCACGAAAAAAAGTTGGATAAGAAAAAAGAAGAAAGAAAAGTTATCAAAACTCCAAATGAAACAGAATCTGAGGATGATGATGAAGACGAAGAAGCTAGAGAAAGAAGAAAAAATCATTCTATTTTTGAAGTTGTATTAGATGAACCATATGTTTCAATGTATGATAAAGTAAAAGCCAGATCTACCAAAAATATGCAAAAACAAGAAGAAGAGAAACGTCAGGAAAAACTCAAAGAAAAATTTAGTCAATTAAAACAAAGTAGAGCAAAAAGAGAAGAAAAGAAAAGATCTACATCGTACGATGGTGATTCAGATTCTGACCGAGGTTTACGACGTTCATCTAAATTGCTTATTACCAGCTCAGATGATGATGATGACTATTTTCGTCGAAAAAATCAAAGACCGGTTTCTGACTCATCAGAAAATGATAGACCAAAAGTTCAACGAACTGTATCAGACTCTTATGAAAGTAATAAAGTTAAAACTCAAAGAGGATCTGATAATTATGATAATGACAGACTTAAAGCTCAAAGAGTTGTATCAGATTCTTCAGAAAATGAAAAATTCAAGCAATTATCCAAATTTAAGTCTAGAATACAATCTGAATGTAGCGATAGTGATGATCATTTTGTTCGGAAAAGTTCATTTACTTTTGATCGAATACAAAATGACGTTGACATTCAAGGATTTAATGGACACCAAAAGAAAAAGAAACAAAAGAAACAAAAAAGTGAATATTCAAGAAAATCAATTGATATCAATGGGTTAGATAGTAATCATAGGCCAATTAAAGAGAAAAAGAAAAAACATTCAATTAGTCATAAATCTAATATTAATGAAAGAATGCAAGATATTTTTGGATCCTTATCAGATGAGGATAATGAAAAGACAATTGTAAACAAATGGAGTGTGTCTGATGTTTTTGGAACTGATTCTGATACTGAGCATGAACGTAAAGAAAATAAACCAAAAATGGAAATTAAAAAATTCAACGAATTTGGTAAGGATGTATTAAAATCACTGTCTCATAATGTAGATGAAATAGCTCGAAAGAAAAAGAAACGAAAAAAAGATAAGGAAAGAAATAAAGAAGATCGAAGGGAAGATCGTAAAGAAGAAAGAAGAGATGATCGTAAAGAAGAACGTAGGGATGACCGTAGAGATGACCGAAGAGAATGTCATCTAGATCGTAAGGAAGAACGTAGAGATGATAGAAAAGAAAAAGAAGAACTAAGAAAAGATGAACCTCGAAGAGAAGATCGAAAAGATGAACTAAGAAAAGAAGATCGAAAAGATGAACCAAGGAAAGAAGATCGAAAAGATGAACCTAAAAAAGATGAACCTAAAAAAGAAGAACAGCGAAGAGAAGATCGAAAAGAAGAACGCAAGGATGAACTACGAAGAGAAGATCGAAAAGATGAGCGCAAGGAAGAACAACGAAGAGAAGATCGAAAAGATGAGCGTAGGGAAGAACAGCGAAGAGAAGATCGTAAGGACGAAAAGAAAGAAGACCGAAAAATTGAAATTAAAGATGATCGAAAAGAAGAAATTAAGAATGATAAAAAAGAAATTAAAGGTGACAGAGTAGTAAATATAATACATGAAGAAAGAAATGTGCCTAAAGAAGTGAAATGTGAAAAATTAGTAAATATAATCCATGAAGAAAGAAAAGTTCCAAAGGAAGTGAAAAGTGATAGATTAGTAAATACACCTCACGAAGAAAGAAAAGTGCCAAAAGAAATAAAAAGTGATAGATTAACAAACACGCCGCCTGAAGAAAGAAAAATATCTAGAGAGACTAAACATTATGAAGAAATAAAAGTAATGGATAATCTTCAAAGTATAATAGAATCGAAGAAAAAACCAAAAGAATTCATTGCTAATAATGTCAATACAATTACTCCAAATAGAGATGTATTTTCTTCATTTTTCGATTTTGATGACTCTAAAGGTCCTGAAGATGAAACAATTACTATATTTAAAGGAGATGATGATACTGTTAAGACTGAAGTAATGTTCAGAAAAGTAGATGAGAAAAAAGAACTATTATTTAGACCCATAAATACATTTGAACCTATTAAAAGAGAAATGATTGGATTTGGATCTCACATGGATGATGAAACTGCTGTAAAAAGCATATCTGAAACACCAGAGCCATTAGTAGAAGAAGCTGATCCTGTAGAAATGGCGTCTTCAGAGGAAAAATCGACCCCGGTTATTTCTCAAGAAGAAACTGAAGGAGCTGTTGCAGCATTACTTGAAGCAACATTTGGTCAAGATTTTTGTGACTCTTCATACTCTGACAGATCTGCAAAACCTGACACTCCAATATCAGATAGTGAACTACGAATTGATACAGATGATGAAGATAGTACAGATTCAATTATTGATGAGTGTAAAAGTGATGTACCAGATTCTTCACAAAATAAAACTATTCCAAGTAAAATCAATGATGAAATTGTAAAACCAAATAAAAACGAAATTGTTTTTTGTACTGAAATAATAGAAGATGAAAAACTAGAAGATGAACCAAATTCTATAGAAATACCTAAAGTTTCTGATGTTCAACAAGAATCGCCAATAACTGAACCTTTGGACACTAAACCGCAGTCACCTTTAAGTCATAACTTTAGATTACCTCAAATGGTCATTCAACAAACTAGTATAAGAACATTAAATATTAATTATGCTAAACCATTAACCGAAGTAAAACCACCCACAATGCCATCTCCAGAAGTTTCAGAAATAATCGCTGAAAGTATTTCAAAACCTGAAATTAAGGCTGAAGATCATGTATCTGTTGTAAAATTTTCTACTTCTCAAGTACCAACAGTGATTTGTCAAGAACAGTCTGTTATATCATGTGCGCCAATATTATTACCAAAACAAGAATTTAGTCAAACGTCTGTCTTACAACACACCAAAGATACTCAAATTGTTCAAAGTTGTATAGTTTCACCTACAACAATTTTACCTGAAATTAAAAAACCTAACTTGGATTCCATAAAAGAAGAAATAGTAGAACAAGAAGCGGTCATTGATGAATCAAAACTTTCTGAAGAGTTGCCATCTAACCAAGCAGCAACAATAACGTTTGCAAAGAAGTTAATAATTCATGATGAAACATTAGAACATTTAGAACCAAAAGAAAATTCCTCTTCAGTTTTAAATCATGAAGAACCCTTACATCCTGTTGTTGCACCTATTGAAACTGATGACAAATCAATGCCTAAGCATCCAAAAGCAAAAGGTCTTGAGCGCATTGTTGAACAGATAAATGAAAAAATGAGAGCTAAAGCTAATGAAACTGCATTAAATTTAACAAAAGAACCTATAATGATGCCATTAAAAAAGGCTCTGATTGCAAAAGACAAAGATGAAAACAGGTCCGATTGCAAAGTAGATGTTATAGAAGTTAAATCTAAAATAGTTGAAATGGAGTCTCCAGAAGATTTAGTTGTGGCCCCATTGACACCAAAAATTGAAGATAAAAATGAAGTTTTTGCCAGTCCTGGTGAAAGTAGCTGCGAACCTAAAGAATTGGATACAGCTAGAATTAAGAAAGATGACGAGTTCACAAAAGATATATCAAAAACTATTGATCGAGGTAAAATTTTAAATTCTCTTATTTGTATTATTATTATTATTAATATTAATAATTTAAACATCATGTTTCATTAATTGTCCAGATTCTTCAGTTAGAGGTAGACGAAGAGGTGGTAGAGGACGTGGAACTCGTGGAGCTCCTACTATAGTTACTCCAAGAAGAACTCGGCAGAATGTTGTAACGCCAAATATGCCCCCTCAAAATACTCTAACTGATATTTATGAGTTTACGGATGAAGACGAAAAAGTTAGTCAAAAGTATAGCAAATCCCCAGAACCACCTGTAACAAGTATTATTCCAAATATTTCATCATCTCCTCCAACTGGTACTTTGGTAGTAAGCACTTCTCCATTAACCAGAAAGTCTAGAAGACTACAGGTAAATTTCTTTATTAATTTAATTGGTGCAATGTTCATGAAATAATTAATATACCTGTTTCTAATTGTATTTAGGAAAAAGATGGAAGTAAGAGTACCTTAGAGGAAACAATTGATGAAGTTGCTCGTGGTCCATGTACTCGACGTACCACACGTTCAAAGCCTCAAGCAATACCTTTACTAAGTTTAGAAACATCTCCACGAAAAACTAAACAAATTAATGGGAAAAAATTAAAAGCTGAGTCTCCACAACCAGTTTCTAAAACAGAAACTACCGAATCTCCATTGTCTAATGATCAAGATGATGATAAAAATCAGCTATCAACTTCTTTATTATCGACATCTTCATCATCTTCAACTACTTCAGAAACAACCACATTAATAGATCCAGTTACAGGCTTACTTATTCCAATGCAAGAATCTGAAGAAGGACAATATGTGCCTATCGATGATGGAGATAATAATAGGCAAGTATTAATTGTTGAACAATTATTTTAAAGAAGCGGGCAAGTGGGTACCGCTCTGCTGTACATTAGGTGCCGTATGGGACATTATTATATATTATAGGAGTGTTAAATTTGAATCTAATGATAGGTATCATTGTATCCAAAAAATGATTCTGAACGGAGATGATTTGTCAGCCTAGGGTATAATTTTCAGTGGTTGGTGAAAAAAGTGGTTTATGTTTTAATGGCCTGAATACACCATAATTTAAGTTCCTTTGTAATTATTGTAAGCTAAACTTATGAAAAATCTCGTATTAAATTTTCAATTCTTAGCTACTTATACAAAAATTTTTATGAATGATACCTACAAAATAATTTGCAAATATTCAGGAATTTGACAAATATTTATCAATATTTGAACTTCAAATGCTAATAAAAAAAAATTGTGCTTATGTATTCTATAATTTTTTAATCACTATAAGAATAACTTATGAGGAACTTTGTATTCAATTTTCAAATGTTTTATTAAATAAATGTTTATTTTTACAGGAATAAAAGATCATTATCAAATGAACCACCTGAGAAAAAAGCTCGTCTTGAGAAATCACCTGTTACATCAGTGGCAATTTCCAAAAACAGTACAACTATTCCTGCTTTGGCTGTTACTCCAAATAACATTCTTCCAGCAACTACCACAACGTATGCAGTTACCCCTGGAATGTCCAATGTGGCTAAAACACCTTGTGTTATGACAACTGCTAACTCTGCACCTGTTGGACTTGTCAAACCTAATATTACAGCTTCTGTAATAGCTCCAACGAATATTGTAAAGTCCACTGCCGTTATGTCTCCTTCACCACCACCACTTAAGACACAACCAAACATTCTAAATAAAGCATCTAATCCTGTAATTAGTCAGCAGCCAACATGCAAACCTTCAATTCCAATTTCTACAATGCCACCACCAATAAAATCTCATTTAACTGCCATTAGTCGTACTCCTCCATTACCTAAATTATTATCACCTAAAGGACACATTGTACAAGCATATACATCACAATCAATGGAAGCAGTTAATCAGAATTCTATATTACATCCTTCTCCAACAACTCAGTCCTCACAACCATTGTTGATAAACACTCCAAGTGTTATGAGTCCACCATTAAGAGGTGTATTAAACTCGCCATCAAGAAGTGTGTTAAGTCCACCATCAAGAGGATTATTGAGTCCACCTTCAAGAGCTATTGTACCTCCATCTCAGCCTACCTCATCTGTACACAGTTCATCAGCTGTACCTGATGTAAATACTCTATAATACTACTTTTATATTTATATTTTTTAGTCTTTAATAGTAAATATTTTATAAGGATTTATTAAAGTAGTGATTTGTTTTATTTATAAATACAAAATTTGGTTACTTTTTTTTTTAGATTATTTGTCCAAAAGGATTTGATCCTTCTAAAATGGAAAATTCAAGGTGCATTGTTATGAGGAGTCCATCTCCACTTGTGTTGTCGGGCCAACCAATGTCATTTGAAGCTGGAATTGACTCAACTCCTATAAATATGGTTCCAGCTCATCATTTTCTACATCCGCAACTTATTTATCCACATTACATCAGAGATTCAATGGGAGCATTTATTCCGCCTAGTAAGTTAAAATATATTTTATATTATTCTGAAAACACTATTAACATTTAATATTTTTTTTAGGAAACATAAAAGTAGTACCAGAAATTGAAGAAAATATTCCACCATTGGAATTGCGCAAAAGGCTTCCTGATGAATGTATTACAGACAGACTGCAACATAATATTGGTGGAACCCAACAATATATAAATGTTCAACAAGTAGCTCATCCAATTGGTAGTCTTCCGTATGGACAAGTTGTACCAATTAACTATGGTTATCGACCCATTAATTCCATATTAAAGGTATGTAATTTTATGAAAAGATTCAGATAATATTAGATTAATAATAATGTTCTAAAATAATTTAACATCGTTTATAAAGGATAATGTACTAAAAATTTGACTAAAATAATATTTTATTTTTAGAACTATCCTATTTACTGGCAAGGAACATTAGCACTCAAAAATGATAAAGCACTTGTAGAAATGCATTATTTGTTTGGGAATGCGGCTGTAGCTGAACATTCACTACAGCGTAATATTGATGGTGAACTAAAGTTATCCCAACGAATGCGGTTAGAACAAACGCAATTAGATGGTGTTTCACGCAAGATGCAGGTAAGAAATATTCAACTATTCATAAAGCTTATACATGCATGTATGCATGAATAATAATAATTGAATAATATATTTCATTGCATTGTTCAATTAATTTTAGATTGAAGATGAATGTTGTGTGTTAATTGCTGTGCCAATTGGTATGAGTGAAGAAGAATGGAATCAACAAAGTTGCACATTGCATAATGGTTTTATAACATATTTACAACAAAAGCAAGCTGCAGGAATCATCAACATCACAGCACCTGGAAGCACTCAGGTATTTAAATTTTAAACTTGAGTAAACTACATAATTAAGTATTAAGTAACTAACAAAATATATTAAAATTTAAATAATTAATTATCTTATCATATATATATTTGCGTGTGTGTTTTGAATAATAAATGATAAGTATATTTTATACATAAATACATTTATACAATTGAAATTTTACTAAATTGTTTTTTGTTATTTGTTTCAGAATGCTTACATAGTGCACATGTTCCCACCTTGTGATTATATAAATAGTGTCCTAGCTACAGTTCATCCTGCAATGGTGAAACAAATAGCATCTATGGCCCATTTAATTATTGTCATAGCCACCGTGTAAATACTATAATGAGTACAAATTTCAATATTCTTCTAGCGCATTAGGTGCACAAAGTATAATATATATTATATAGTTAATGAAAAAATTCATTAAGTATACCTAATGATAATTGTTGACAGTTTTTATTATTATTACAATTATTAATTATTATTATTATTATAATTATTATTATTTTTTTTACGCATTAACAATTTGTTATTGGAATATAATGCTAATGATTTCAAATTGGTTACCATAATTTAAGAAGTTTTCATATTTAAATTAAGAAAATGTAAAGACGAATAATCACTGTACAAATTTAGAAGTGAAAAAAATTGTTTTTTATTTAAAATTTTTGTTATTTATTTTTCAAAAATTCTAACTTTTTTTATCTCAATTTTTTTATTATTATTTTTATTATTTATTTGTAGTAAATAAGCTGTAGACATTAAATATTTACTTTAATGTAGACATATTGTTGATGTAATTTAAGCAGCCAAATGTTAATTAATACGTGTTAATTATAATTAAATGAATAATTTTAAAATTGACAGTATTATTTGGTAAAATGTTTTATGTACTTATGTAGAAAATTGTTTCATGTAAGTTTCAATTTTTAACATATTAAATATATATAAAGATGCTTGTAAAAAAAAAAATAAAAAATAAAAAAATACTAAAAAATAAGAACATATTATATATATATTTATATATATGTATAATTAATTAATATGAGAAATCGAAAAAATTAATCCCAAACACTTAGTGTACATAAAGTATTCTACTATTAAATGTGTTTTGCTCAACTAATTTCTAACAACAGTCAATATTGATATATACATTATATATATATATTTTATACATGTATATATAAGTATATATATATATCATAGTGATATATATATATGCATATATATGTAAACATATATATTTATATATACACCTATACAAGTATATATATTTATATATTAATAAATATATAACCTAAACATTAGGAATATTTTAAGGTTTTTTTATGATTTTTATTTTTATTATTTTTGTGTGAATATTGTTTTAATATTTTAGACTCACCTTATAATTGCATTGTATATGAACCCTCTCCCATTTAAAATTATAAATAAATAAAAATAAGAAAGAAAAGAAGAAAAAAAATTGTTCTTTGGCTGTGATCTCTGCATTAAGGTTCACTGTTATAATTTGATTGTATTATAGTATTTTTTTTTTTTAATGTAACAAGTGCATAATGTATGTATATTAAATTTATTTCTATTAGTTATTATTATTGCATATTAAATAATAATGAATAATAAATAAAAAACTCAATGTTTAGAAAAATAAACACTGTTTTTTAGTTTTGTTTTGTTATGAGGTTATGACAGTTTAGTACTTAACATCAATTTTTGAAATCCAAAAATTTTTATATTGTAGTGTTTTTTCTAAAAAAACAAACACAAGTCTCAAACTATCATATGAATAATATTGCTGTTTTTTTTTTTTTAATTTGTAATATAATATTCATAACATTGTTAGAAAAAATATTGCTAATTGATATTACTACCTTGTTTGTATATAATGGTATATTTAACTTATAAATAAAATACATTGTTATTTCCCGTTGACAAATATGAAAATGAGTTTTGATAGTTATAATTATTTTGTGTTTTCATTTTTAATAATTTTTGTTATTCAAAACTTCTATTATAAACTTACTTATACAGAGGTTTGAAACAGCACATTTTATTATTTAATACAAGATTGCATATTATTAAAATTGAATCTATCATCTATATTTATAGAATCTTTAAAGACTATATAAAGATATATATATATATATATAAAGATTCTAGGATATTAAATCTACACATATATTTCTGTTTCTTTTTTAAATCGTAATCGAGTGTCGATATGTAAATAAACTTATCCTAATAAAATAAAATGGTTAAATAGCATTATTGTACTTATGAAATTGATTAAGTAACTTTGTCAAAGTTGTATTTATTTTTCAACAGTTGAATGTATATAACATTTAGATAAAAAGCATTTTATTGGTCAATTTATTTTAAAGTTATTATTTGTGTTCCGTGAGATTTGGACATATGTTACTAATTGATTAATGATTAAATTGTATCATTATTCATTCTTTTGTGTAGTAAAATAAACAAAAGTGTCTTATCATTTTAATATAAAAATAAACATAGGTACTGGTTTAATTGACGCCCACCAACCTATTCGTATTCTTTTGTCCCGCCTCTCAGGTTAAGGGCCGGTTTGGATTTTTGATTTGCTAATCATCTGTTAAAAGATTTTTAATTTATACTTCATATTACTTCATATAAAAAAAGTTACTTAAATCTCATATTATTATCTATTTAAAATAATGATAAAATAATAAATATAAAGATTTGAAAATCTTTGGTATTATAACAGCTGAAACGTTGAATATTATTATAGGCTTGCCATGAATCTGACAAAATGGTCGATCCAACTCGTATACGATCATAAATTATTAGTAATAACGCATTTCCCGACTAATTGGGTACACATACATGGATATACGACGAAGTATTCGTTGTTCTCACGATATATGCTACCAACTACCCATTGCTGTGACAGTAATCGATCTGCATTCTGCATTATTTTATTTTTATCTCTTACGTCTAACAATTAAACTTTCGTCAATCTCAACAATGCGACTAGCACCTCCTATTTTTGAATAGCTCTGAGAAAGTCCATACACTTCTCAAATATAACTATTCCAATCTACAACAGCAGTAACTTTGCTCAGTCCAAATTCACATTTATTTTAGTCTATCGGTGTCAGATCATGAGCCCAACCAAAAATAAAATGAACAATAGTTGGTAGTTTTACCTTAGAACCTTGTAGCCAATTATTGGTTTTAACATCTTTGTCTCTTCGACATAATTTTAAATGACATTGCCACATTGCCACCGACCCTTTTGTACTTAACCTAACCATTTCGTGCCCACTGTCATCAGTTCTAGTCTTATGGTTTATATTTACGTTTTGTAAAAAAAATTATTTAGCGATAAATCATGCATGTTGCTATAAATTTCAAATTTGACGGAAATTCGTATATTTTGTTTTAAGTACTACGGTATTATATATATATATATTATAGTCCATAATATTATATACAGTACCACTTATTAACCTATCTTATATCATTAATTTCTTACTTGAAGGATTTACCAAACATCATTTTTTTAATAGGTACCTATCCAATATATGAATGTCTAACCTCCGTAGCCCGTAGGTCACTATATCTACCATGTTAGGTATAATATATACTTTTTCGTGACTTTTTTATCTGCACTTAGAAAATACGAGAGATATAAGTGGCGGCCGTCAACTAAACCAATACCGAAAAATATATATATTATATTCAATATTCAATTCATTTATCGTATTTATATATATCATAAAAATAATTCATACAGTTATTATTTTTAATCTGAGATTCAAGTGTTGACTAAAAAGATGTTTTCAATTTTCTTTTTTCAAATACCTACTCGGACACTTATCTACTTAGCTATAAAAAGAGTTATGGGATGCAATTACACATGCACAATAATATGTTATTATGCAAGTAACTTTTCTCATATGCATGGAGATAAATTAATATTAACGATAATGTGCATATTATTATAATCATAATTCATAATCCATAATCCATACTGGCGGCCCACGAGCCTTTTTTATCTGGCCGTCCTGCACTTTCAAATTAGGTAGGTACATCATATAATATGTCATAACTCATAATATAGTATAGTATCAGTATGTATACGTATGTGGTATAGCTTTTAACCACGGTCTTAGAAAATCTTCTAAGACCTTAGACCGTGCTTTAACCTACCTAGCTTTGACCTACCTAGCTGTTTCATGTTTGTATCTATCTATTTAATTATTTTAATTATATATTATTTATATCAGTTTCTTCGTATCATTCGTGTCATAGTGTCGTTGAATTTATTATTTTCGTGTTTTTGGTTATTGTACAGTGCTTAATAAATAATTTTTTTTTGCTTTCAATTCTCTGGCCCGCTATAGATTTTAATTTCCTAAAAATTGGCCTTCTAATAACTTTAAGTTGCCTAATCCTGATATAACCATGATTATAATATCTTCGATAATTTCATTCGACTATAACATTTAATAATAATTTATTTTATTTTTTATTTATCATTCAACATTTAATATAAATAAGTACCTTACCTATGTAGTATGTACATTATACAGCTTAACTAATATAATACGAGTACAATTAAATGTTGTACTTAATCTCTGTAAGCAATTCTTATGGGGGGGAGTAAAAAGTGTAATTAATTCACTAATTAATAAATACTATGTATTGATTATTGAAAAATCCTGATAGCAATACATACATGTATAAATATGAAATGGCTTATAATATAATATATATAATATAAGCCTTATATAATAACAAAAATAAATAAATAAATAGAACTATATTAATAAAACAGACGTGCATACCATATTTTAATTTCCAGTTAAAATTTTTTTTCATTAGTATTCAATACTTTGATAAATGTATTGATTTTACAATTATATTTGTTTTCTTGTGTTTGTTAGAAGCTATATCCGATAAATTGTTGATAAAAATATAAAATGCTTCAATTTCCAATGCTGAGTGGGTTTTTAAATAGAAAATTATATATAGTTTGTATCTACTTAAAAAAGGCAAAATTAAAAAGTAGGTAAGTGGGTACCACTCTGTTGTACATTAGGTGCCTTAAGGATCATTATATATATATATATATAGAGTGTTAAATTTGAATCCAATGATAGGTGTAATTGTATACGAAAAACGATTCTAAACGAAGATGATTTGTCAGCCTAGAATATAATTTCGAATGGTTGGTGAAAAGGTGGTTTATGTTTTAATGGCCTGAATATACCAGAATTAAGGTTCTTTTATAATTATAAAAAGTTAAACTTATGGAAAATCTCGTATTGAATTTTCAATTCTTAGCTACTTATACAAAATTTTTTATGAATTATACCTACAAAATAAATGGTTTTGACAAATTATTGTTAATATTTGAACTTCAAATGCTAAAAAAAAAAAATTGTGCCTACCTATGTATTTTTATAATTTTTTAATCATTATAAGAAAAACTTATGAGGAACTTTGCAATAAATTTTCAAATACTTTGATTGGGCCAAAAAATTTTATCGACACTTCAAAAACATAAATGTAAAGAAAATGCCACTCTAAATAACTGGTGAAATTTTCAAGTATCCACGACATACTTTTTGAAAAATAACAAATATTTAAAATCGTTTGAGGATATAAATCGTTAGGTATCATTAGGTACGCTATTTCCTAAAAATTTAAAATTCAACAGACACTTAAAATTTTTCCTTTAATGATGCTACAAGTTTTCTTTATAGCTACTGGAAGGAAAACTTATTGAAAACTTAGTGATGTATTTTTAATCCTTAGTTATAAATACAAAAAATTTTATGTATTTACAACTTCAAAATTATTTGCAAATTTTCGCGTTTTCGACAGATTTCGTAAAAATTTGAAATACCTATAAACGCTTATAAAAAAAAATTGTAACTGACGATTTTTAATTTTTTTTTAGTTACAATAAGAACAACTCATAAGGAACCTTGTATTAAATTTTCAAAACTTTTTAGTCATCCAAATTTTTTATATCGACACTTCAAAAAAAATTTCTCAAAAAAAATCGAAAATTTCAGTGGTTTATAAATAACTCAAAAAAGTCATATGTATTTGAAAATTTAACTGTATATAGATAATACTGACATAAACATTTGGTGAAAATTTCAAGTATTTAAAGTGATTATTTTTTGAATTACAACCATATAAAAAAATCGATTTGGTCGAAAACTGGTTTTGCGTAAAAATTTCCATTTTTCCTTAATTTTTTTTGATTTTTCCCGGTTTTTTTGAAAACTATTGGAAAATTCAAAAAATGACTTAATCAAAAAAAAAAAAAAAAACACAACATTGTAAAATCAATACCTACATTCATCGCTCCACTCAGAATCTACAATTCCTTATATTTTGTTTTATAATTTTTTTTTAATACAAACAAAAATAAAAGGCAAATGGGAATTTATACGCTAAACCAGATTTTTACTAAATTGACTTCTTTATTCAAAAAAAAATTAACTACAAAAACTTGAAATGTTCACTCAAGTATTTATATTATAATTTTCTATGTATTTATTGAATTAGGATTAAAATATTTTGAATTTTTTTGAGCTACCTATTTATTGATAAATGGATAAATGGTAGGTAATAGAAATTTTTAATTTTTTTTTTAAATATCAATAAAACAATTATGAATATAGGTAAAAATACTCGAAAATTTAATAAATTTTATACAAGGTTTCTTATAAGTTGTTCTTATGGTAGTTAAAAAAAAAAAATCAAAAATCGTTAGTCATAATTTTTTTAAAAGACATATTTTTACGAAATATGTCAAAATTCCTAAAATGTACAAGTCATTTTGAAGTTGACAATTATTCGTAAAATGTTTAGTGTGTTTTTAAAAATGATTCTATTATTAAAAAAAAAAAAAAAAATACATTACACAGAAAAAAACGTTCAAAAAATTGATATTAATTTGACTGTAATAAAATGATTTTTTTTTCACAAAAATGTATTTGTTTTTTTTCCTTTTCTCATTGATTTTTCGTGTCACCCCTAAGCTGGGTCTAAGTCACCCCGGTTGAGAACTACTGCTCTATGTGGTAGCCGGT
>VUJU01001295.1:0-22397 GCA_009835225.1 Aphis craccivora | reverse complement strand
GCCGTGAGTTACAATTACGGTTTTAGATAATACTATCAGTAAATTTTAAAGATTTTTTTATCATCATTATTATCATTTATTACTTATAAATTCTGTGGTTATAATCTTCTTGTTCTTATATTAAATATTAAATACAGAACAAATTTGAAATTGAGTAGTATTGTACATTTATTTGTTCTAAAATCTTATGTTGTATCTAAATTTAAATTAAATTTTCTTATATTTCTAATCTATCAATACTTATGTCACAGTTAGGGAGGGTAAAAGTGAGTACTTTAGGTTGTTATTATTGGAATTACATCTTGCTGTTTATTTTTTTATATGGAGTAGCACATGTGTAGTTGAATCAATGATTTTAAATAACTATAGATATTGCATTATATTATAGTTATATGTTTTTAATTACTTGTATATTTTCACAGCAATGGAACACGTTTGCTCGCTGTTGGCATTTGTTTGACGCAGCTTGGCAAAATCCTTTAGAATGTGCTCCGACAATTGAAAAGTATTTAAAGGGGCTCATTAAACCAATTTATCATCCTTTTGGTTAGTATTGATATTTAATTCAAAAATATTCTAAAAATTAGGCATATCGCATGTGTTATACTTACATTAAGTAATAATAATATATTATAATATAATAATTAGTGATACTCTATTATTATTAATATTGTTTTAAAAAATCTATACTTATCATTTAAACCATTATTAAAAAAAGTAAATTTACTTTTTATTTTAATTGATTTTATATTTGTAGGATTATAATCAATACCTAATGTACATAGTACAAAATAATTAAATTGAATGGGTAGAAAAAAAAAATGGTAGATTCTACTTATCGCTTTGTGTCATTGTTTTTATGTATAAAATAAAAAATAAAATTTTTTTTGTGTAAAATTAATATATTTAAAAAATTAAAAAAATTGTGATACAACATTCAATAAAGCAGACAATCTAAGCCAATGAACTTAATGACGCAAATATGTGTCTCATAAATATTGAATATGTTAATAATAGGTACTATGAATAAAATATGATTATTGACCCAGTTGTTAATTTTATTCAATTCAATATACCTATGTATGTTTCTTAAAAGTTAAATTATCAATTAAACATAAACTATGTATAAAAAAAATATATAATATTAATGTTTTATTTTTAGTTGATTGTGGCGATCATGTTGTGGTTATAAACAGTAAACAAATCGCATTTCCTGGCGAGGAATGGCGTCGTCGTGCTTATTTCCATCATACTGGATATTCAGGTGGAGCATCTTGGACTCCAGCTTATGAATTACATGATAGAGATCCCACCATGGTATAATAAGAGTTATTACTAAATTAATAGTTTTTCATTATAGTATAATGTTAATATCTTATGTATTCAATTAATTTTTAAACATTTTATTTAGTCTAGAATTGCATACAATATTGAGCATAGAGCTTTTTTGATTAGATAGACTGATAGATGATAGATAGACAACTCTTATGTTTACAATAAATACAATTAATAATTATCAATTTAGTTTCTATCAAGGTGTATAGATATATAGATCAATTCACCTTGGTTTCTAGAGTATTTAAATAAAAAAAAAAATATTGGTATTTCTCTGTTTATGTGACAATGCAGTAATGCCCAAAGTTTTTTTGTTATCATAAATTCGCAATTATCACTTGGTATAGAATTACCTAGACCATTACCTATAGCTTTTATATATCACAACAATTATATTTAATTTTAGCTGTCAATTTTCATTTTATTGAACAATTTTTGATAATTGTCTAACTTGCATTTTAAGGGCCGTTCTTTCAATGTTCGGTTAGTGCCTGATAACACTAACCAGAAGAATTTATCATGAGTTAACCGATAGAATTCTACTGGTTAGTCTTAACCGACTATAGAAATTAATAATAATAGCATTGCATTTAGTTAATTCAGTACTACATGGTTACATACTTATTTTGCAGCATTTTTTGAATTTTAAGTTTAAATATAAATTATTAAAGAAAAAGATTAAAAATAAATTAATGATTATATTAAAATATTTGATTAATTATTAATTATTTATAATTTATATTTTTCTGACATTTTCACACATTATTTTATTATAAAATTTAGAATATAAATTTAAAAAATATAATTTATAATTTTTGGTACTTTTTTTACTTACACTTATCAGTTAAGTCTTAATCGGGACTTTGGTAGGGTCTAACGAGACGATCGAGACTGAAGTCATAAACTGGTGACATGTACCGGTGTACCGGGACATATGGCAACCCTACTACCAGGTCATACCATTTATATTACATTGTCTGGTTACCTGTTTTTAGATTCTGAGCGAAACAATGAATGTATTGATTTTATGATTTTATGATGTGTGTTATTTTTTTGTTATTTATACTTAAATATTTAGAAATATTTTACCTGATGGAAACTTGTTCTATTTATGAATATTCTTTTTGAATTAAGAGTTTATAGTTTAATAGATTTCTTTATAATTGAGTTGCATTTTTTTTTTTCATTTATTTATTTTCAGATATTCAGAAAAGCTGTTTATCATCATATGAAAGGCAATTTATTTAGAAGAGTAGTCATGGAACGCTTACATATTTACCCAGATTCTAACGTACCAGAAGAGGTTATGGAGAATATTTCCAACCAAATTCGATCATTACGATCTATACCTAAAACATTGGATTCTTACAGTAAAGATGTCATTGAAAAATATCCAAAAATTATAGATTACCCTGAAGATTTTATTTTATCAAAAAATTAATGCAACGTATATATTATGTTTATAATATTTTAAATGATTAGACTATCATTAGTATAATGTAAAGTACAATTAACAATAACTATTATATGTTTGGTTAGTTGTTAATTAATAATACTTTTTTTCAATTGATAATTTTTTTTTTTTTTTTAATAAGTACATTCTAAAGTCCTTTATTATTTCAGAACAGTTTCTAATATTTCTAATAAGGAAACATGTGTGATCACCTATTAAGAAATAAAATATGAATAATAATCCTAAATCCTCATTCATATTCACTATTGTAATATTAAAAAATGTGCCATTTATTATGACTTGTTATTTCATCTTATTGAAAGAAATAAAATAAATTTTTATTTGAGTATAGCTCCATTTTGCTATATTTTCAATATTTAATAATATGTGTTAATAAAAGTTATAGATAATTCAAGAACAATTTGAGGCCATTAGAACATTATATTTATATTGTATGATTAATTTATTTTCTGGAACTATAGTTGGCTAGGTTAGTTAGAAGCCACCTCATTTGGAATCTATAATGTACACAATTTAAAGTCTGCTTCATATTTGAATAATAATCACATTAAATGGTAAATTACAAATGATGGTAGTTTGAAAAAAAATCATTTAGCTGTGAATGGTTACCTTGAATGTACACAATGTGAGTAACTTTTGTGATTTTATAAATCTTATAAAACACGAATTACTAAGTATACACACTCTGTTTTTCCTTTAATAATGCAGTTACTTAAAATACAAATTTTGGAATTTTTATACAATACTGTGTTCAAGTACTTGAGCTTTTTTGTTCCATTTCCATTTAAAGTATGTTTTGGCAGTACAAACTTTTGTTTTAAATAGAAAGCTTTTTTATGTAAAATAATTTAGCAGAATAGTATTTGACTTAGCTTTGAAACACTAATAATATTCAATGATGAACTTGATGCCTTGGTATAATTATACATTAAATTAAAATACATTTGTTTTGTCATGTTAATATATATAATTAATCAGATAGTTATTTACCAGTGGCTATTTTTTTTCATTTTTCGTAGTGCACAAAATGTGTCATAGACCGTAGTACACACAAAAATAGCCACTGATAATTACAATTTTCATAATATGAAATTCATATAGGTATCGACAGATTTATGTAGTTTGCATACTATGAGTGTAATTTGTGTATCTATTAGGTAATTACTAATTAAAAATCAACTAATAATAGACTACAATTACCCACTATTTCTGAATAATCAATTTTTTTTTTTATCTAATTGTATGTGTTTGTGTTAAATAAATGGAAAACTACTGGTTCAATTTATGATTTAGAATTTAAATAGGTACCTACTACCTAGGTATATATCAACTTTAAAAGTAAAATTATCTGAAAATTCTTAATAGGCTTAATGAAAAGAAAGGTTATCATTTAAATAGGTAATATTATATTATTTATAGGTATTATTCTTAATTCTTATGAGTTTTAGGAGTAAAGACGGTAAAGAGTGTGTCAATAAAATGGAAAAATTTTAAATCAGATTTTTTATATATTATCCTCTTTATATTACGTCAATCTTTACGAATATTAAAAAAAATAAAGAGTATTTTATTATGACTCTTTCAGTCATAAATAATTTATGTAAGTATGCGAAAATTACTTAATTAAATTAATTTTGCTTTGTATATGATTCGAGTATAATATATTAATATACAGTATACTTATAGTTTTGTAAAAATATCTTGAGAGTTAAGATCGCAAATCGATTGAGACTTGAAAGCAGTAAACTCATAATATTGAAAAATCTTGAAAGTAAACGGCGTATATTATGTTATAGTGTTGTCATGCCCCCCTGCTTTATTATATATGTGTGTATAATATAATATACACCTTGCCCCCCCCCCAGTGAAAATTTCTGCGTGCGCCCTTGAGTGTTGTAGTATACCCTATGGGAACACCCCTGTATATTTATAAAATACAAAAATCAGATTTTGAATAATTTGCATTATAAAAAAAAGGAAGTAATCAAGCTTGGAGAATCATTCTGTTTAAGTGTAAAAAAAATAAAAAATAGGCTGTTACTTATTGTTATTTTTTTTCGTCATGATTTGTTAATTGTAATAAATTAAATTTTTTTTAAATGTATCCTGTCGTATTAATGTACTATCATTGTTTTAAAAATCAAAACTAACTAACTCAAAACTAAAACAGGTATACTACTCATCATGATCATGGGTATACTGTATACTCACTATAGTACTATACTCATGACTATTCTATTCTGTGCTCATGATTAACTAACTAGTAATTAGTAATTAGTATACCTACTATTGTTATACAATATAATTATAATATTATGTTAGATATATATTTTAGTATTTTTTTTTAATAATATTGATAATAATATAATATCGACAGTGTTTGCCTTGATACCATTACCCCAAACAATAATTCTCTAACCTCTTTGCAATCGTGTGCAGATAGCTGAAGTTTGGAAACAATTATAGGTTAGTAAGAAACTATAAAAATTGACAAATAAAATCTTAAATCCCAAAGTTCTTAGTGTTCTTGTACTTTATAATTTAATTTTTTTTTAAGTGTTAAAAGTTTATAAGAATTCTACAAGATGGTAAGTGTTACAAGTGTAGTAAAATTATTCGTTAATTAAACAATAATATTTCATGGGGAGATACATGAAATATTCTGTAATTTATAGTCTTGCACTCCTGCTATTGTTATTTTTACCACATGAGTGTAAAAAATAAGATTATTTGATTGATTATCTTTAAAATTAGTCGTAACTGTATTGAAATGTAACCAGTATAGAAATATATCCCTTGATGATGATTCCTGATAAAATTTGAACATTTTATCAAAGGATTTAAGGTCGAATATATTTCAATAATTTATACCCGTGTACTTTTGTAGTACTACGTGTAGATTAGTTATTATTGATTATTTATTTATTTTCCGTTTTTCTAACGGTTTTATTAATTAATAATTTTATTATTTTGGGAGTACTAATTGCATATTTCTATGGTACCTATTATAATTACTGTATAAAACTAAATTAAATGATTTTTTTGAACAAATAGCTCTAATTGTTTTGAATTGTTTCTACTTCCACGAGATATTTATGAATTAGGAACATACAAATGTCCTAGAATATGTACATTTTTATAGAGACTTATTAAGAAAACGTCATACTCATTTATTTTGTCTCCTTCAATGTAATGAATATTTTAAAAATATTTCACTGTATTAAATTATTGTCATGACATCCTGGTTAATATTTTAGTATTAAACATAATTTATAAAATACTGTCAAAGAGTAGTAGTGTACAGATTTAGCATAATGAAGATATACCTAGTAATATAAAAACCTAAAAGGAACTTTTTTTTAAAATTATTTTATAAAAGATCAAAAGACATTGAATTGTCTTAAAAGTATTAGCCAATTGAAATTTGATAATAGATGTTTAAAATTATATTTTCTAATATTATATATCATAAATTATACTTTTCAGTGTTGATTTTTGCTATATTAATGATAAAATGAAGAAATTTTTACTGTTAATTAATCTTATTTTTGAATAATATTTTGTATATAATTTGCAGATATATTCTTATGTTTTTAATTTATTTTTCTAGCGTCCTCCAATTTTATTACTTAAAGAAGGAACTGAAGATAGCCAAGGCAAATCTCAACTATTATCCAATATTACTGCTTGTCAAGCAGTTGTTGAAGCTATTCGTACTACGTTAGGTCCACGCGGAATGGATAAATTGATTGTAGATAGTCGTGGTACGGCAACTATTTCTAATGATGGTGCAACAATCATGAAAATATCAGATATAATCCATCCAGCAGCAAAAATTCTTGTTGATATTGCTAAATCACAGGACGCTGAAGTTGGTGATGGTACCACTAGTGTTGTTCTACTTGCTGGAGAATTTCTTAAACAAGTTAAACCTTATGTTGAAGAAGGAGTTCATCCCAGAATTATCATTAAAGCTTTGCGTAAAGGATTAAAAATTGCACAAGATAGAATCGATCAAATTGCTTATAAGGTTATTTAATGTTACAAATATAGAATAATAGTATTGTGTATGCGTTAAATTAATTCTATAATAATGATATTATTAATATTTTTATAGATGAAATTTAACAATGATGATGAATACCGTACTTTCCTTCAAAAATGTGCGGCCACTGCTCTTAATTCAAAGCTTATTCACCAAGAAAAAGATTTTTTTTCAAAGATTGCTGTAGATGCAGTATTATTATTAGATGAGTTATTGCCATTAAACATGATTGGTATTAAAAAAGTTCAAGGTGGTGGATTACAGGTAATTTTTTTTTAAATTTTAGCTATTATATAGTCTATTCAAAATAAAAATCACAGTCAGCGGCCGACTACTGCGCAAGGGTGTGGTCACTATAAACGGTCGGCTTATGGATGGTTGCCCTTGGTAAGGATAGACAAATGGGTGTTGTCTGACCGCCGTAGACAAAACTAGTCGCCACCAACTGTGTTTCTTATTTTGAATAGACTATAATTAAATTAAGTTTCCCCCTCCAATTTGTATATAGTCCTCAATGTTAGGTAAATTAATAATATTCCGTTGTATTTACATTGAAATAAAATAATTGTTAGGTATATTGATTAGTAATATTATATTATTTAATGTGTCCTTATTACTTTTACCTATTACTTTTCAAAATCAGAAATAAGTTTTAAATAATAAAGTTACTGTTTAAGTAAAAAATATAATTTATAGTACAACCTTTAAATCACAGGTTCCCAAAGTGGTCTATATCGACTCTCTGGGGTTGATTCTGATCTGTAAAGGGTCTATGTCAACAAAAATTAAAATTGGGGGTTCATCATATGTAAATAGGGGTTCACGATAGTTAAAAGTTGAAAATGTGTTAATTATTTGCAAAAAACCTATTTCTCTATACAACTGGATGAGTCAACTTGGCCTGGTAATTAAGCACTATTATTAGCATATGTTTTGTTTTGTTATGGATCAAGAAATCCACAAAGAACTGCTCTTCGCAAAAACTTTGACTACAGACACAAAAGGTGAATTAATGTTTTGAAACATAGATAAATTTGTAACCTCTGCTTTAAATAGACAATAGTACAATTTTACATGTTCATTAATATTATTAATACAAAATGATAATTATTAAGAAAGTGTCATCGAATTTACTTATTTTATTTCTTTGATTCATTTACAATAGAAAATTTGTGTTCAATAGAATCAACTTGTGTTTTTAGCTTTATTATTAGAGTTTATTGAATTAATATTTCTACTTATTATTGTAATTGTTTTTATTTGTATGTGTTAATAGGATTCACAACTCATTACTGGTGTATCATTTAAGAAAACATTTTCTTATGCTGGTTTTGAAATGCAGCCAAAACATTATAAGTCTCCAAAAATTGCATTGCTTAATATAGAGCTTGAATTGAAAGCTGAACGTTCTAATGCTGAAGTGCGAGTAAATACTGTTGAGGTAAATTTTATTTATTTCATATTTTACTAATAAGTATTATCATTATTAATTTAAGATTCTTTGTCCAAATTAAATTGGGGATTAAGTTGCTATAAACAATCAAATATAATACTACATATTTATACATAAATAAGTAATTTGATTTTAGAATATTATATGTATTTAAGATAATCATATTATCTTAGAATTAATTTTTGAATGCATATCACTTTTTGATTCAACAAACATTGATAGTTTTATTAGAATACTAATTTTTTTAGCATGAAAATAACTTATACTTTATATTATAATATGTTTGCACAGAAATTAAAATGTGTATCATATCTCTTAATATTATCCAAAGTAGATGATATTTTCCTTATACCTGACAACTTACAATCACCAGCTCATTATAAAAATTATGTTTAACCATATTTAATAATCATTCATAACTAACACGTAAATAAAGGAATCATGATATGTACAATTAATCCCAATAGAAGAAGTCTTGTTTGGATTACAATTTAAAGTGTAAGCCATATCAGCTCGTAGTTTTATGTGAAAAGTTATCACATTCCTTCAGCTCACTAAGTATATAAGTATATATACAATTTGTAAATTTATTTACGTATGAGTCATTATGGTTACACTGTTGGGACTGTGATTTCGTAGTAGTGTATGGAAAACATACAATATTTAGTTTTGGATTTAAATCAAAAATAGTGGTATAATAATTGTTAATTAACTCAATGTTTTTAAACAATCTATTTGGCACTTAAGTAGAGTCAATTAGCAATAGAGTAGACTGTACTATTGTTATTTATTTGTAATTTATTTTATGTTATGATAATAGGAATTCCAAAAAGTTGTTGATACTGAATGGAATATTTTATATGAGAAACTCGAACATATTTATAAAAGTGGAGCTCAAGTAGTTCTATCTAAACTACCAATTGGTGATGTAGCTACTCAGTACTTTGCTGACAGGTATGTGGCGATATGTCAAATTTCTTAAGTAATGTTGTATGATTGGTTGTTTTTTAATTGTTATTTTAGAGATATGTTTTGTGCTGGTCGTGTTGTTGATGAAGATTTAAAACGTACAATGAAAGCATGTGGTGGTGTCATTGTTGCTACAACTTATGATTTAAATGATTCCGTACTTGGTAAATGCGAGTATTTTGAAGAAAAACAAATTGGAGGTGATAGATTCAATATATTCTCTGGATGTCCCAATGCCAAAGCATGTACTATCATACTACGTGGTGGAGGTGAACATTTATTAGATGAAACTGAACGTTCTTTACATGACGCTATTATGATTGTCCGAAGAACAGTAAAAAATGACTCCATTGTAGCTGGTAAATGAATAAAAAATTTATTTAATTTAGGCTGTATTGTTTTTTTACTAATTTTATTTATATTTGTAAAGGTGGAGGTGCTATTGAGATGGAATTAAGCAAAGTACTTCGTGATTACTCTAGATCAATAGCTGGCAAAGAACAATTGATTGTAGCTGCTATTGCAAAATCATTGGAAATCATTCCTAGACAATTGTGCGATAATGCTGGTTTTGATGCTACTAATATATTGAACAAATTACGTCAGAAACATGCTCAAGGAGGTGAAGCATTTGGTGTGGATATCAATCGAGAGCATGTTGTAGACAATTTTGAAAACTGTGTTTGGGAACCGGTGATCATAAAAAAAAATGCTCTTGCAGCTGCTATTGAAGCTGCTTGTTTAGTTCTATCAGTAGATCAAACAATTAAAAATCCAAAATCAGGCGGCGGTGAAGAACAACAACAAGGGCGTGGACGCGGAAGACCTATGTAACCATTTTAAGTGTGTTCAAGAGCTGAACTTATAATAATTATTAATACTTTTTTTTGTATAAGTTTTTGTACTTTATATGCTTATACACTGAAAACTAATATTCCTCTGTGCTTGTTTAATAACAAATAATTTTCTATTTATATTAAACTCACACAAACTTTCATATAAAATATTGTTAAGTACTAAAAAAATAATAATCGATTTTTAATTTTATTAAGTAGTTGTTTTAATAACTTTATTTTGCAAAAAAAAATCCTTAGAATTGATGATATTTTTTTAATTACCTGATAATTAATTTCCTTTTTTGTGTTTTTTTGAATCCAATAATATCTAAGTAGTTTCTATTTCTAAAGGTATTTTATAAATTCATAATTTATTTATATGACCTAGAGTTTTATTTTTTTTATTATTATATAAATAATAAAAAATAAAATACCATATTTATATATGGTATGTTGAATTAATTTTTGCCAAAAACATTGCATACGTTATATGATTATTATTAACTTATATAGGTTAATATTGACTTACATTAGAAGTAGAACAGTAAGAGCAATACAAATATAAGTACTCACTGTTTGTATAAATAGCTTTAAATCAGTAAAATTTAAAAAGTAATAACATACCTATTATGTAATGACAAGAAGTCCTAAGTTCCTATAATAATATTTTATGAATTATGACAAAATAAGTAAAATAGTTGGTTGTTAAGATTTTTATTTTTTTGATAAAACATCCAATTTTATCAAGGGGCCTTATATTACTATCTAGTATCTAATAAACTCACTTGCAGGGTTGGACTGAGAATTGAATTCGGTTCGAGATAATACTATTAAAACGGTTCTTTTTCCTAAATTAATACCAACCATTCACTGGCCATTGCCCATTAAATCTACTCTTCCGCGGCCCTCCGAGATTTCTTCAGTAACTCGTCGACCCAGTCCCGCTCTGCTTACTTGTTTTGTGTTCATTAATTGAACTCGTTAATTGCTTCAGTTTTCTTAGACTACCAGAATTATGTAAGAAGAAAATTTTTTGTGCTGTTGAATTTACCACAAATTTAAATCAATGTTTACCTTGAGATGAATTCATTACCTACTTTATATTTGGAACATATTGATAGTGCCATTTTTATATCTTGAAATATTATCTTCAACGTTTGTTTTTTATATTTATTATTATTTTACTGAAACTCGATAATATTCCGGTTTCAATTTCAATTTTAAGACATACATTAAATGAATACGAATAATATATTTATTTAAAATGTAACAACAAAGTGTGTACTTGAAATGTTTTAGTTTTATATTTAAATTGTCCAAAATCATAAATATCGTATCAAAGTTGTTTAGAATTAAAATTTAAAAATAGGATAAATATACATATATAACTAAACCTTTATTAATTACAACAGGTTTACATTTTGAAAATAAATTATATTATTAGGTATTATTGAAAATTGATTTATCTATACTATAGGAACAGAATAGATTTCTTCTATTCTGTGCTATAGGTCCTATCTACAGGGTACACCCTCAAAATATCCCCTGTTAAAAATATCCCCGTTACAAACATTCTACGTTGAAAATATCCCCGTTACAAATATCCTATATTCAAAATATCTCCAGTAATATTATCCTTTAATTTATAACAATACACATAAAAAAGATTTTTAAACTTTAAACTTTTTTTAACTTCTCATAAATTAGGTTATAGTTATACTAACATACTTATTATACGTAAATCATAATAAAGGTGTAATGAATATCAGTAGAATTCAGAATAAAAGTCATTTATGATTATCTCATTTTCGATATTTTTATATTAAGCTGCGTAATCAGATACTATTAGACCTCGCAATAGGGATACCTGTATTTTGTTGAAATAATAAAAATGATAAAATAAGTTGACAAATACAGACCATCGAAATTTTCGATAAGGTATCGGCATTACACTTGTGAGCGTGGTTACAATTTCATATCCGTGAAAACGAAAAATGTCGAATTTAATTTTTGTAAATAGCAAAAAAGGCAAAAAGCTACTTTCATACGACGGATATTTGCATAGCTTACACGAATCGACTGGAAATAAATGTATTTGGCGCTGTGTTGAATTTGTAAATTACAAATGTAAAGGACGCTGTCATACAACTAATGACGAAGAATCAGGTACGTCAAAACAGATAAATACTTTTGGTATCAAAAATGCATTTGTTTTTTTCAGACAATTAAATTTTTTTTTATTTGTTTTTAGGAGAAATTATAAAAATACCCACACATAGTCACCCTCTAAATCAGTGATGTAGTCGTAATTTTTTTAGTGAGTTAACGCTTAAATGTGCTTGGTATATAAACGTGGGGGGTTTTGCCCCCCCACAACCGTCACATATATAATATATTAAAGCGTGGATTTTTATGTACTTTTGTACATATTTACAAATCTATTCTGGTTGATTGTATATGATAATATGCAGTATAAGTGAGCAAAAAATTTTTTTCATGACATAACGATTTAGATGCGACTTTTTTAGTGTATATTTTTGCATTATTTTGTCATTTTTCTATTTTAAGGGCTTATTTTAAAATTTTAATTGCATATTTCATCTTTTAATGCATATTTTGATGTATCGTTTTTTAAACATTTTTTAAATATATACTATTATAGTATTATATTACTACAATACTATAATATTACTTATTAGTATATTATGATATAAGAAAAAAATTTTTTTATAGTTTCGACTAATATCAAAATAAATTAATAGGTATATTATTTATTGTATGAATAAACAGTTTTTCCAAATATGGTCTTAAATAGGGCTAAGATGAAGAATTAAAGAATGTTAAAGAAGCAATTGATAAATAAAAAAATGAAGCTAAAACGTCATGTGAACCTATAAGAAATGTAGTCAGTAAAATAGTTTCAGATGTATCTAAAATAACTGTAAGTAAATTACCACCAATTGATATGTTATCTCAAACTGTACCTAGAACAAGAAATAATTATTATTAATAATATTTAAAATAATTAATAATTATTACCCTGCAAATCCAATCAATATAACTGATTTAATATTACCAGACCAATATAAGGTAACCAAAACGGGGGTTCCATTTTTGTTATACGATATTAAAAAGGAAGGAAAACGTTGTTTAATATTTACTACAGAAAACAATTGAGGTTTTTTTAATTAATCAGATGTTTGGATGGCTGATGGAACTTTTAAATCTAATCCATCGTTGTTTTCTCAATTTCATACTTATCACGCTTGTAAAAAAAATGCTACATATCCTTTAGTTTATATTTTAATGACTGACCGAACAAAAGAAACGTATTCAGAAATTTTAAAATTTTTAAAAACTAAGAAACCAAATTTGAAGCCATCTATGTTAATGATTGATTTTTAAAATGCTTTTATATCAACTTTTAAAGAAGAATTTCCAACCGCGGTTATCAGAGGTTGCTTTTTTCATTTTACTCAGTGTGTTTGGAAGAAAATACAAAATAGTAGCCTACAGACAAAATATGGTCAAGATTCTGAATTTGCATTACAAGTTCGACTTCTTTGTTCGTTGTCATTTATACCACCAAATAAAGTAATCGAAGCTTTTGATGAGCTTATTGAATCAGAATATTATAATTTTTTTTATAAGCATTTGAAGTTCAAATATTGACAACAATTCGTCAAATTCCTGAATATTTGCAAATTATTTTGTAGGTTTAATTTCTAAAAATTTTTGTATAAGTAGCTAGGAGTTGAAAACTTAATATAAGGTTTTTCATAAGTTAAGCTTAGAATAATTATAAAAGAACTTAAATTTTGGTGTATTCAGGCCATTAAAACATAAATAACCTTTTCAACCAACTACTGGAAATTATATCCTAGGCTGACAAATCATCTTCGTTCAGAATCGTTTATCGTATACAATGATAACTATCATTGGATTCAAATTTAACACTCCTATAATATATAATAATGATCCATACATAAATGTACATCAGAGCGGTACCCACTTAGCCGCTTTTAGATTCTGAACGAAGTGATGAATGTATTGATTTTACAATGATGTGTGTGTTTTTTTTTTGTGTTTGTGTACAGCATAACTAGTCGAAATAATGCTCCAGTTTGAAACTTTGGGGGTGGTTTCCGATGTAAAAGTGAATATCCTTGGTGCATTATAGAGGTCAAAATTTAAAATTTTCCACAGTTTTCAAAAAAATCGAGAAAAACAAAAAAAATAAAAATGACGGAAAAACGGGAATTTTTACGCAAAACTAGTTTTCGACCAAATTTATGTGGTTTATTTAATTTTTTATGATTGTAATTTAAAACTAATCACTGTAAATACTTGAAATTTTCACAAAATGTTAATGTCAGTGCTATCTATATATAGTTAAATTTTCAAAAAATGTCGACTTTTTTTGAGTTATTTATAGATCACTGAAATTTTCGATTTTTTTGAGAAATTTTTTTTGAAGTGTCAATTAAAAAATTTTTGATGACCAAAAAAACTTGAAAATTTAATACAAGGTTCCTTATGAGTTGTTTTTATTGTAGCTAAAAAAAATTAAAAATCGTTAGTCACAATTTTTTTTATAAGCGTTTATAGTTATTGCAAGTAATTTTGAAGTTGAAAAATCATAACATTTTTGTGTTTATAACTAAGGATTAAAATTACAACACTAAGTTTTCCATAAGTTTTCCTTCAAGTAGTTAAAAGAAAACTCGTAACATCATTATAGGAAAAATTTTAAGTGCGTTTGAATTTTAAATTTTTACGAAATAGCGTAACGATAACGATTTATCCCAAACGATATCAAATACTTGTTATTATTCAAAAAGTATATAAGTCGTAGATACTTGAAAATTTCACCAGTTATTTAGATTGGCATTTTCTTTACATTTATGTTTTTGAAGTGTCGATAAATTTTTTTGGCCTAATCAAAATACTTGAAAATTTAATACAAAGTTCCTCATAAGTTATTCTTATAGTGATTAAAAAATTATTAGAATACATAGGTACAATTTTTTTTATTAGCATTTGAATTTCAAATATTAATTTGTCAAATTCCCGAATATTTGCTAATTATTTTGTAGGTATATTTCAAAAAATTTTTTGTATAAATAGCTAAGAGTTGAAGATTTAATACAAGATTTTCTATAAGTTTAGCTAATATTAATTATAAAAAAACTTAAATTCTGGTATATTCAAGCCATTAAAACATAAACCACCTTTTTCACCAACCACTGAAAATTATATCCTAGGCTGACAAATCATCTTCGTTCAGAATCGTTTTCCGTATAAAATGATAATTATCATTGGATTCAAATTTAACCCTTCTATAATATATAATAGTACCCACTTACCCACTTCTTTTTTTTTTTTTATTACCTTTTTAAAATATAATATTCTGGTAATTTTGTTTTCTTTTTTTTGTTCAAAAACATTAACAACAATGGTTATTAGTTTTACTTTTACATCGTACTAAATAATATGCAATGGAGTCGTCTAGATATATAAAATTAAGAATCCTTATATTATACTACTTAACATGTATTCATAGTAAAGTTAACTAAGCAACTATAATATATTAAATATATTATTATGTATGTATATTGTACATTATAGTTAAGATGATACAATATAATTATTAAAATATAAAAAAAAAATTCACTGAACAAAGAAGTAGGTAGGTATTTATTCAACTCAAACACTGTTTCGATAACCCCTTGTTTTTTTTATTATGCCTAGGCTATATCCTATTAAATGTATTATTTAGAATATAATATTCATTAATAAAATAAATTTACCTATAGATTATAATATAATACTTATAATAAGTACGTAACCTGATTTCGATAAAAATCATTTAAGTCATGTATGTGATTTGATATACCACATATACTAAACATCGAAAACAATAAATATCTTGATGAATGGAAGTTTGTACCACCATATACTTTTCTGCTATGTAGGTATATGACACTAACAAGGTTAAAATTGCAAAATATATGGTTGTGCGCATGCTGTTTTAAAACGTAAATTACCTCCCTCCTTTCTTGAAAACTTCATCCGTGCACTACTATACACGAGACACTGGGCAACTGTGGGAAATAATATTGCCCGGAAGGGCTTTAACGGTTTTTGGGTGATTTGAGTTTAGTCGCAGTGTATTTAGCGCGCCGGTTACAGTCGCACTACTACACCGGCGGCACGCGTCATGCACTCCTTGGTCGTCACTTCTCGTAAACTCGACCGCCAACAGGTAATATTTTACTTAGGTAGTTTGTTTGATATTATTCTTTTAATTTTAGATTGTTTTAAATTAATTTTAAAATAGAAATAGAAACAATATTAATTCAGTGAATGTTTAGTTTTATGTCGATGCGCACATATATTATAAACCTAGTGTAAAGAGTAAATACGTAAAGTGTATGATAGAAAAAAAATGTATATACTATTATATTTTAATTAGGTATTATCATATTATTAAAACATTTTCTTTAACTGTTTCAAACCATTCAATTCCTACTTATTATAGTTTTTAATAATTTTTAATATTTTTTTTTTTATTTTATTTTAATGAATAAAATAGGTACAATAACATAATTGATTTTTTCAAAAAGTGTTTGATCAGCCATTTATAACTATTATCGTGGAATAACAGGAATATATAAATCATTATAATCCGTTGCTTGAGAGAATAGATTAAACAAACTTAATTAAAATAAACGTTTTTATATATAAATATACAATTACAGTAATTAAACTAAAATATTTTTTTTACATTATTGTGATTCATTGTTTTTATTCTATAATTTTTTGCATGTATGAGGAAATTCAAAAAATAACAATCAATTCTTAAAATGGTTTATATACTTACTTAAACATAATATAATGAGATAACATTTGTTCATGATTATAATTTATTTATTATAACGTTTTAAAATCATTTAATCCATTATTTAAAAAAATTTAAGTAATATAAATTGTTTTATTAATTTTACAATTCATTAAAATAATAATTGTTTTTTTAATTATGTAGAAAAAATTACACATTTATAAAGATACCTACTCTGTAATTGTCTTTATGTATAATAATTTTCTTATTTCTGAATCAAAATAAAATAACATTACACTGGTACATATCTGAAAAAATATGCATGTGGGATTATTTTACTTCATTCGAAAAAAGAAAAACGTTGCATTGTAGTGTTTTTATATATATTTATTATAAAACGTATATTTAATATATTTATATTATTATTATATTATGGATTTTCATTTTTCAATAATCACATCTGATATTAATAATAAATAATTTAGTTTAAATAGCTAAATTTGAACGAAATTAGTTTATTGTACATGTTTATAATATTTTATGTCGTTGTTACTTTTTTTTTTATATTTATTATTTTTAGTATTTTTAATAAAATTTATTTTAAATTTTCAAGTAAACAGTAATAATACTTCATAAGATTCTTATAAAGATATCAAGTATTTGTTAATTATTTAATTTATTAAATAAAGCACTGAAGCAGTATTAAGTATTAACCATGACTCAATAAAATCATAGCTTTCGAGAATTTGTGAACGCCATTAATGAATGACTGTTCACATTAAAATTTATTACGAAAACATTATGTATTTTTGATTATTAATTTGTTGGCATGATTATATTTTATACTTATCATACCCTGATATCCTTACTAATAAATTTATTGTGCCAATTAGGGACATCTAATATATTTCAAATAAAGAAAAATTTCGTCTTTTTTAAGTACAAATTTTAGAAATATGTTACATTAAAATATCATAACACAGTAGGTACCTATAGGTATTATTGAGCACAAGTACATAGGTAAATTATTATATTTCGTCATTTTTCCACAATACTAAATATTTGAATAGTTATAATAAGTAGCAGATTATATTAAATGCAAACAATATTATAGAATGACTTTAATTTATTTATTCTTGAGTTCTTGACATCGACAATACGAATTATAACATTACATTAGGATTTATTAGTGTTTTAATATACGTTTTAGAATCCTCAGAGATTTGGTAGATATTTTGTTCAGAAATATTATTCCCGTTTTATCTTAATTATATTCCTGAAAAAATTAAACTAAAACAAACAATGTTTCATCAATTATCGCGATATTCTCAAAACAATGTGTTGAATAAAAATAATTAAATAACCGACAAAAGAATAGTTCACTCATCGTGTTTGTGCTGCAACTTTCCTGATTTGGCTTCGAACACCTAGTTGATAATTGACGGTCACCAATGGCGTACATAAGGGGGGGTTTTAGGGGTTCAACCCCCCCTGAAATGTATGGTTGGTATGGGCGTTAATTTTGATTGTTATAATATTATATATATAATATTATCATACATTTTTATTAACCCTCTCCGAAATTAATTTCCATATACGCCACTGTCGGTCACAACGCCTACTTTGAAATTTAGCAATCGCCCGTAACTATTCTAATACTATTAGGTATATTGTATAGCTATATAGTAAAATAAATATGTATACATATATATACTATACATATGTTATACATATATTACATATATATTCTTGTGGAAACGTAAGTCACTGCGACACCCGTGTTATTGGCCTTGGCGACAGTGGTAACGGGCTATAATATGGCGTGCCCGCGGTTAACACAGGAACGACCACATACTATAAGAATTGTATTAGAAAATATCGATTAGCATTTAGGTATACATATTTTTATACTATCTTATTCCACCTTCAAAGTTATACCGCGTTACTGTTATTAATGGATAATACTATCGTGTAATGAATGTGTGATTTAAATCGCCGCGAGAATCAAATATAGCGTTATTTTCATTATAAAAGCTGGTCGGAATAAAATATAACATAACGCTTGGGAATTTCTGTGGCGTTTTACGCCAACCTCATGAATTTATTTATTTTTGAAGTCTTTGCAAAGTGTTCGTAGTTCTTAATAGGGACTATTTTAAATTATAATCATTGTATAGTTACCTTAATTCTTTCAACGTATATATTTCTTATGGATATGTATACATCAAGAACAATGTATTTACGGTACAATGGAAATAGAATAGGTACATCACATTCTGTTGATTGATGGATCGCACAAATCTTTTATGGTTCGCCAAGATATCTTCTAAACTTCAATTTATTCTTTTACGAATGTGAATGTAAATTTTAGAACATTATTATGATCAAATAAATATGATTAGGTTACTAAACTAATGAATATAATATTTTATATTTTAGATGAAAAAATATTTACTATTTACTATTTAGGCCAACGGTATAATTATTATCCTAAAACAATGCTCCTCTCGTCTATACATAATGGAGATAATATAGAATAATAATTATCAACTTTCTTTGCTTATTTCTTTCACAACTTTATTTTACCTTGTAATTATTGAGATATGATAATTTGTGTAGAGTAAACAAAAAAAAAAGTTCTTGAGACATTATACCTATATCACTATATCTACTAAAAATTATAAATAATAACTTATAATTTTTATGTCAATTTATTTTACTATAAGAACCCAGTAATCTTGTCTTTTTAAATGTCTATTAAAAACTATTTCCTGGCTTGTTGTTAGCTTTAAAGATTTAAAATTCAAATACCCTGACGTTCATTTGGATTAAAACTCAGTTAGGTTGTCACTCAGTTTAAGCTGTCATAACAAACTTAAAGTGTCTTTGTACATAATCATATCGTTAAGCGATCATTCTAATACAGACAAATGAAAATGATAAGGTTAGGTTAAGATAATTTCTATATCATTTGATGATAGCAGATCAAATTTTTTAATATGTTTACAAATATTGTTATAAATAAAGACTCCGAATTCTAAGAAAACCAAATTAGCTATTATATGCTATGTACAATATTTACATGCGTGACAAATTAATCATACGCCAATGATAATAAGTTAATAATAAAGTGTACTCAAAGAGCTGAGTAAAAAATATTTAAAACTCACAAGATAATTTGAATTTTTTTGAAAAAAAAAATGTCTTTAAAAGTTGGTGATTGATTCAAGATTTTTCTTACAAGGTAAATCGTTACCTACCAGCAAAAACGGTTTTTATATTATGTTATTTTGAGAACATAATATGTGATATAAAGTTCAATTATATCCTTTAAGTAATGTGTTCTTATGTATCAACCAACTAAACTATTTAATCAAAAAAAAAAAATGTATATATATTATTTATTTATAAGTTAATCAGCTGATTTGCATTAATTTTATCAAACCAATATTGATTTAAGTAATTAGTAATTTAGATGAACTAAAATAATAAATTTAGTACCTACCTAATGAAATGAAATTATATTTAATTAAATATACTATACAATATACATATTGTATACCAAAATCATTTTATAAACGGCTAAAAAAATAAAAACTTTAAAGAACGTAAATTTATTGACTGGTGCAGCCCTTGAAATATCCTCGACGGCACTTAAATTAAAATAGACATTACAAAAATGGTAGTACAATTTAGCTTGTCAAGATTTTTTTAGTCTAATGATTAATTAGTACTTATTATTATTATTTTTTTTTATGTTTATTTGCATAAATAGTTGCTTAGATATTTCACTACGAATTCAGTTTATTAATAATCTCACTGGTATTACAATTAAATAATGCTTTTTTATTAAACCGTTTTATAATTGGAAATAATTTTAAAACATGCCTATTATTGGTGTTAAATAATAAATATTAAATTTAATATAGTACAATTTATATTTTTTAGTATAGTCAACTGGAAATTTTCTCGATATTTTTTGATTCTATTTTTAAAATGTGGTGTATTATTCAATATTTATAGTAACATGCATAGGTACCTAAACGAAAAAAATGCAATTCATTACCTCATAATATTTGACTATTATTTTATTTATTTTATTTTTCTTTATTACAGAAAACGTAGTATCTAGTATCAATGGTATCTATATCCAATCAATGATCATTTTTCATTAAATTACATTTTTTGCTCTTTAGCATTTGTGTTATGTTATTGTTGTTCCCTTTTTTTTTTTCATCACATAAATATTTTAAATGTAATCAAAACCTTTTGAACAGTTTTTCTAGTGTTGAAATATATTTTAAGTTAAAATATATTTCAATACATTTTTTTGAAAATACTAACAATTTATGTTTTATAGGTAAAATTGTAATATATGAGTACTTGGGTTAGGTATAACTTTGGTATATACTATATTTTACATTCTTATGAATATAATATATACAAAAATTATACATTTACCAATCTACCAGACACACATTTCAGATGTTCAGTGCATTTAATATAATATATTATGGTAAATGAGGATACCTAAGGGGTTTTTAATGTTATCATTGTTTTTCTCTTTAACCGTCAAAATCGTCAGTAATAATTATTAATTATTTTTGAAAAATAAACACGTTGATTATAAAGTATTTTAGTATTGGCTTTAAGCTCGATTTACAAAATGACTGAACAGCAAACATACAGATCATATAATATCATGTAAAACACGAAAACAAACAACGACGATAGTTGCGAGAAAACCGCGAACAACAACAACAATATAATGATATAATATTGTAGGTAGCTTGTAGGTACATGATATAAACGCGCTTACGACGTAGTTATCTATATAGCTATTTCGACGGCTGTTTCAAAGTTTTGTACGAGATACAAGTCGGCGGCGGTCGGGCGGGTTATCGCAAGCGTCATCGCTCTGTCATTTCGGGGTTTTGAACGAATTTACTCGTATATTTACGTACCTACACGTGTACAATATGTACCTCCATGCCGTGGCTATGTTGATACTTGTTATTATTATTATACAGTGTCTTTATATAGTTTATACATGTATACATACATAATAATAATAATTCGTAAGTCAGGCGTCATTACTGATAACAGATTCCTCGTCGATTTCAATCAAATATAATATAACATAATATACCTACCTACCGATGCTAGATGCTGCCGAGCGTTCCGACCGCAACGCGGGGTCGAGGTCCGCGTCATTCCAGCGGCGGCACACGCCAGTCAACAACAGCAAAAGCAGTACCAGTCAACCCTGTGACTGACAAACGATCTACGTTCGCCTTTACCTTCACCACCGTCTATATAATACATAATACACACACACACATTCTACTCGTAAACTACGCGATACGACTTCTAAGGACTGTTTATGCGACCATCCACTCCCGCCCGCGACCTGCCGTGCGGGTATTTACTCGTATTATTATTAT
>VUJU01001294.1:0-61796 GCA_009835225.1 Aphis craccivora | reverse complement strand
ATAATTCATAAAAATTTTTGTATAAGTAGCTAAGAGTTGAAAATTTAATACAAGATTTTTCATAAGTTTGGCTTACAATAATTATAAAAGAACTTAAATTTTGATGTGTTCAGGCCATTAAAACATAAACCACCTTTTTCACCAACTACTGAAAATTATATCCTAGGCTGACAAATCATCTCCGTTCAGAATCGTTTTTCGTATACAATGATAATTATCATTGGATTCAAATTTAACCCTCCTATAATATAAAATAGTGATCCACACGGCACCTAATGTACAGCAGAGCGGTACCCACTTACCCACTTTTTTATCTTGTAATCGATCACAAAGACCTAACAATTCCTCTGCGTTACTTTGCAAGTTAACAAATTACATTATATACTCTTTTTTCATGACTTCGTCCAACATCGTGAAATTAAACACCACACTGTATTTAATATATAATAATATGTATATTCTATAGACATAACGTTGGTGAGGGGGGGTGAAAGGTGGCAATCATTAAACTATCCCATATAAAAATTAAACAGTGTAATGCCTCTTCTAGTGGAAAAGGAATTTTGAACTTGTAAGTTGTTAAATTGTACCACAGACTTATATTTTTAACGATTAACGACAGAAAAAAAATAATCTGAAGCTGTCTACAGATTTTTTTATCGAGATGAATGAATTGGATAAAAAGTGATTATATGATCTTAGTGATATTATCAGAAAAATACCAAATTTAATAGGTACTCATAAATTCATAACCACTGAGCGGATGTCTACGCGGTCACCTCGAAGTCCATCATCCTCTGTAGTTCTGTTATTGAATTTTCACACATAAGACGCCAACCAGTTTAAATTTAAAGATAACGTTAAAAATCACATTAACTATAAAAAACATTCATTTTTATACTCAGAACTCACACATAATTCTGAGAGTATCGGGAAAATCTGAGTTGGATCCGCGGTATTATTTAATAATACTCGAATTGGGCTATGGTGATACTTTATCTACATGTTACCTCAAGTTCAACGGTGTGTCCGAAAAGTTGTCGCCGGATAATATACTGTAACTTGCTAGTTCGTGATCAGTAGATTAGAGTCTGTCACGTATCAAGAATAGAGGTGTCCGTTTAATAAAATATAAAATAAAATAATTATAATCGTACCACAAATAGTTGTGAGTGTCCATTCAAAATTAAATGCTAATTTTGGTACAGCTTTTCCTAACATTTTTGTATTATTAGAAAATTTACTTGGGATTCGAAGTGAAATTTATATTTTATTCCGGAGCACCACGACACAGCCTAGTAAAAAAAACAGTAGGAAAAGAACAATTTTTATAGAAAAAGATGGTTAGTTTTATTTTAACATTTAACAGTGAAGAGCTAACGCAGTTAATTTTTGTGAAAGATGTGGCTTTTAAATTTCTTCCTATATTTAAACTACTAACGATAAAAAAAAAAAAAAATGTTTATATCAGACCATTATTTTTGTGTAACCAAGAACTTATTTGTTTGAAAGCCTTCTAGCTAACCTCAACGTGGTGTCTTCTGGATAAAGTTAATAGGCAAATACGAGATAACTGTTGGAATAAGTTAGGGTAGGTAAGTACTGTAGTTAATAAAATTTAATTGTAATCTTATTACAAAAATTAAGTCACATAAAATAATTTGATTTAAATCCGTATTTCATAAAAGCTATACCACAGTCTACAACCTATCTTATAATGGTTGAAAAACAAAATAAAGAATACTCTTAGATTTTTCAGAAATATTTGTGCAACATTTGGTGCCAATAATTAGTTTCCAAGTTTTTCGAGTCTCGCAAACATATATTTGGTAAAACATGATTGCGTACGGTCTTTATCGACATACGCAATTGTGAAAATTTAGTTCACGATTGCGTACGATTTTTATCTGCAATTCAATTAGGTTTGTACTTATAGAACAAGAGTGGCCAAACTTTTTTTGGTCACGATCTACTAAAAATATACTTCACCTTTGAGGATCGACTTCCATAGAGATGGATTCTATTGAGATGCTATAGGTACTCCATATATTAATTGTATATCCTTATTGTGTACATCTGTTAGTTACCACTACATAGTTATAATTGTTGATATTAAGATAATTACTTCTTAGTTCTTGTAATCTTGTCTGTAGTTACAAAACATAATTACAATTGAACATATTAAGATGTTTAATTACTGTCTATCCCAATGGAGTATTTAATATGATTTCATACCATCGATTATAGCATAGGTTGTATTAAAATATGTAAAGAAACTGGAAATTTAATAAAACTGCAATATGAGCTTATGTAATATCAAAACATATTATATTGAGTTTTTAGATGTGGTTATTTATTAATACAACTTTATTTTTATATACTTATTAACTAATATATTTTCTAATTAACTAGTTGTACAATCTTTTTTTTTTTTTTAAGTCAAATTACATTTTTTTTTTTTTGTGATGATAAAAATTAAATTATAAAAAATTGTTATGTTATACTTATTCTAACTTAAATCGAGTCGAAATTGAAATACATTTTTTGTATAATATTCATAAAATTATATTTATTTTACTTATACTAATAAAAGTAGCTTAAATATTCCATTCATCTAACGTGTTACTTACTTAAACTAATCCACTTACAAAAATCAAATTTTCTTTGTAGCCTTTAAAGTTTCCTTATATGAAATCAGATAAAACAGATTCTTAACTAAATATTGTACTTCAACTTCTATTACATTCGAAATAGTCGGATTTTAAGGAGTCTCAATAAGAACTAAAAAAATTAAGAATTAAAACTAAAATAGTAGCAGTTTATAATATAAATTTACCCCTTTTGCGTGAATGGATAAACAATGGGTTCTTTTCGTAGAACATTTGTTGATTTAACTCTTTTATTGGATATATTATTTGTAAATCACCATTGTCCAGTACTGAATAACGTCCACCTGTTAATTCTATATCGTTTCTTGTACATTTAACATGTAGAGCTGGCACCCGAAAATGTTCACTTTCAATAATCAAAGTACGGCTATCCATAGTTTCTCTCTTAAATTTTTCAGTGATTTCGGGAGTAAAACCTAATATACAAAGTTCAATAGAAAGTTATAACAATTTTAATAAAATTTAAAAATAACATACCCAATACGTTAATATAAACATCCTTGTACACATATCCGATACTGTTGGTTGCATTACAACCATAATTTCCAGTATCATTGCTATTCAATGTTGTAATTGTAATAGAATTAGAAGTAACAGAACGTCTAGGATTTGGTGATGCTTCGCTCAATGGTCGACCATTATGAATCCATTCAATTTTAGGTTCTGGATTACCACTTGCTTCACATCTAATAACTGCAGTTTCCCCTTCAGCTCTTTCGACGATTTGTGGAGCCACGGTAAAATATGGCACAGCTGTTAATTAATTCGTAGAAAACAAATTTGTTTTAGTAAGTTTATTTTATAAATTATAACTATGAACTGATATAAATATTATTGTACCCATAACATCTAACTCAATGTTATATGATTGAGGTGATCCTACACCATTGCTAACTTCGCATGTATATTTTCCTTTATCTTCAAATTTAACTTTTCGAATTATCAAACTTTTCCCATAATTTCCTTGGCTTACTCTTTCATTGAATTGTATAGGTTTACCATCTTTAAGCCAAACAGTTTCTGGTAAAGGACTGGAAGTATGTATTTGAAACGATAAGTTTATAAACAAACACATCAAATATATAAAAACAAGTATAAAATATCACTTACGTTCCACCATAAATACAAAACAATTCAACTTTTTTATCCAACAATGCAACTTCATTTCTTCTAGTTACGTATTGTTGAGTAGGTGGATATTTATTTTGTAAAGCAGTTTCTGCGGTTTGAATAACGTTCAAATTTACAGGATTTCCTAATTTATACTCGCTCCTAAAAATTACAAAAGCTAAGTTTATATTTCTGCATGGTATTTTAATAATAAAAATATACATACATTATCAATGATTCAGCATAACAAAAGTATGTAGATCCGTCACTAGTATCATCTCTAGTTACATTTGAAAACCAGAGATTACCTTCTGGATCTAATGTAATTCTAGTGTTTCTAGCGTATTTTATGCTGCCTACTGTATTCTTAAATTAAATAAATCAAAACTATTTATTATTTGTGAACTTTAAGTAAATTAATTATTTTTAAAGTATGTATTTACTCTTTTGAGCCAATCTACATTTGGCTTTGGGAATCCAGTTGGAGGATGACAAGCAAGTTTAAATGGATTACCTTCTTGAGCTTCAACATAGAGTGTTGGTTCATTTTTAAATGAATTTAGTTCAGCCTTCACAACATTCACAGATTTAGATGTAGCTATACCATAAACATTTTCTGCAAAACACTGATATCGTCCTGTAAATGAAAAAAAAGTTATTTAAATAATTAAAATTGATAACCTATAATTATATACAAAGAAACATACCAATATCTTCATCCCTGGGTTCGGTAACAGTTAATGAACCATGACCAGGTTGTTGAGTTATTCTGTTATTATATGTCTGCCAATCAAAATGTTTACCATTTTTCATCCATCGATACCTACCACAAAAATTTTAAATTCACTTGTACATAATTTAAAGATTATCAAATATGTAATGTATAATTTATAATACTTAGGAGCAGGTAATCCTTCTGCTTCACATTCAATTACAAATGGTTTAACTTGTTGATTTTCAACAGTGGCTACTTGAAATAGTACTTCGTCTGAATATGGTTCGTTGATAATTCTTGGTGGTGATTGAACTACAACAATTTGATCACAAAAAATATATAAATAAACAACATAAAAATAATTCACAAAAGATTTACCAAACTCAGTGGCGGATTTACGGGGGTGGTCCATGGGGTCTGGACCCCCCAGACACTGATATATACATATTATATATAATATAATGCATACACAGAGTCTGACCCCTAGTATACATACATAAACACAATATAATATAATACAGGTCCCCCCCCAGAAAATTTTTAAAAATCCGCCACTGACCAAACTATATGCACAATTTTGATATATGATTCTCCAAATTACTATTTATGGATTAAGAAAAGAATTTTGTCAAAATATTTTACTCAAATGTTTCTTTAATATAATATATATTTTACAATATGAATTATTATAATTGTTATTACCTTTTAAATTTTAAATATCATTAATATTTAGGTGGTATTATGTTTATATATCCACATTCCATATACATAAACGATCAATGCTAAAACTTAAGACAATTGTCATGTTTAAAAAGTAAAAAATATTGCAAGTGAAACTATTATCTAACTTTATAGTGAACAAAGAATATCTAATAAAATTCAATGTATTACTTTAATAAAATATAGTCTTCTCACTTAAGTTTATAGTCAAAATAAAATGTAAAATTGCTAAGAATAATAATGAATATAAATTAATTATATTGTAATGATTATTGATTTACGTCATATAGGTATATTATTTTTTATATCCATAATATTATATTATATCCATAATTTTATTTAAAAAATAAATGTAGGTAGGTACTTACTTAGAGATGAAGCTGTTACTAGAAATAAGAATAATAATCCAATTGGGTACAGACAGTACAGTAAATGTTTGGATTTACTGTTCATTTTGTTGTATATTTTCATGTTCTTATGATCAACTATATTAAATAAATTATTTTATTCAAAGCTAAAAAAACATAGGTATAAGAGTATAAGACTTCTTAACCGGGCGTCCTTATTTTTTCGAATTTTTTTTTTTTTTTTTTGAAAAGGGGTGTTTTAACGAGTAAAGAACGATGGTGCTAAAATAAATTGGCGAAAATAATTAGTTTTAAATTATGACGATTTACAAATATTACTGTATATGGCGTATACACATTAAATATCTCAATACCTGCGGCTTCAACGCCGCGATTAATAACTTCATTTTTTTTTTTTACTTTTTTTTAATGTTTCAATTGTAAAAATAGTACCCTAAAATGTATTTTAACCCAATGCCTACTTAAAGTGGCGTTGCATAGCAAGTCGAGGGATATTTTCGATTTGCAGAGCAGAGCGATGGCGCCGAAGAGCGTAGCGACGAGTGCCGATACACGTGCATTCAAATTTTTTGCATTTTACATTTTTTCTTTTTTTTAAATGTATTTTAACCCGATGGCTACTTGAGGTGGGTTGCATAGCAAGTCTAGGGATATTTTCGATTTTCGAAGCGTAGCGACGGCGCCGAGGAACGTAGCTCATTAAAACACCCCTTTTCAAAAAAAAATTCAAAAAATATGGTCGCCCGGTAAAGTAGTTTTGTTCCAAAACATATTAATATCATTATGATTATTATAATTTTTTTTTAATATAACATGTAAAATTAAATAACTTTTATAAAAATACCTTAACAATTAAAATATAATTTTATTATTTTCATACTTACCTACTGACATTCAGCAACAAACAACAAATGACGCAGTATAAGGAATAACCTGAAGAACTAAAATCGTTTGAAAAATCGTATTGTTAATGAATGTTTTTACGAGTCATGACTTTTGACTTCTTGAGGGAAACCTAACCTAACGAAGAGGTACAAGAATAGGTACCTCAAATCAGGTTGTCCACTGTCCGTACTCCGTATTATATAGTAAATTCCCTTTTATCCATTATATAGATATTGATGGGTTACGTATGTGAAGGTACCTATGTCAACACTGTTTTTTTGAACCGTGAAAATATTTTTTTTCCTACATGCATTTATGCTAAAATAATATTATATAAATTTTATTAGGCACCTATGTCAACACTGTTTTTTTGAACCGCGAAAATAATTTTTTTCCTAAATGTAATTCTGCTAAAATAATTTTATATAAATTTATATTTTTATATAATATATACAATATGCGTAGTATTTTTCTGGACTACCTACATTAACAAACATTAAAAATTACGACAAACATGATTTATTTATTATTTAGTGGTTCGTGATTGATCCATTAAATTTTATTGAACTGTTAAATTAATTAAATATTCATGCATCCTTGTATTAAAATGCTAATGCATGCTGCATAGACGTAACTATAGACTTTAAAATTAGAGGGTTCTTGTCCTAGCATTTTCAAATGAAGTAATAACAAGTGGGAGGCTCTGTCGTCCCCACTCATAAATTGTGCGTCTTTTCTTCTGCAGAGTTCTGGGTATCGAGTGACTAGTGACTACTATGTTTGTATTTACTTTGACATCTTCATCTCATATTTACGTTGAAAAAACTACACGAAATGATTAGACAATGAGAGACAAGGGGTCATCACATTATTTACATGACATTATAATATAATTACTCTATGTATTTCTTACAATAATATAGTTTGTTAGTTTGTAAGTGTATAAAAATTATATCATTTTTAAACATTTTTCTTTTATAGTATTTGATTTATTTAATTGTATTATTGTTGTTGTCAATAACTACACATATAAATAATATTTACAAACATTCCAAGTTGAACATGTCAAATAATACCAAAATACACTAAACCACAATGAAGAAAACTCAAAGCATACGAACATCGAATGGGGAAAAAAAGTCCAATTATAAATTTACTACATATCCTATACGACCAAAAGCCAGTCAACGAAAAATTGATAATAACATAAAAGAAAAACTTTTTCAAGCCAAAATTCACACTTACAAAGTTAAACAAAAAGTATTACTAGAAAACATCAAAGAAATGATCACAGTTTATAAGAAATGTATACATATGTCTAAACAAATGTCTCAGCCAAAAAGAAAATATTTTGAAGATGTTGAGCTAGTTGTAAGTTATATAATAAATTATATATATCTTCTTGGTTACACGCTTTGACAGCCTCTCGTATAGTTTTTTCGGCGTACAAATAAAAACAAGTTATAATCAAACCGTCAAGGAAGATAATACTTATAATTTTGAAAAGAAATTAATGATTATTATATTTTTAGTAAAATTGTATTATAATAGGTATAGTAGGTATACCTTTATATAAGTATCTCTATCTCTTTTTAAGGCTGTTGACTAATATAATCAATGGTGGGTAAATTAATGAAAATAATTAACTTAAGTTAAGTAATGAAGAGAACACAAGATCGATAAGTTAGAAGGTTATAAAGAAAAAAATATTAACTTAACTCAGTTTAAAAAAAGTTAATCTATTTTTTTAATCACGAAAGTCACATAAAAAGTAGCCGTGTCTTTTTAATATACTAATTTATAAACAATAATTTTATTGAACTTTTATCATAATTTATATACTACAGACCTATAGTGTCCCTAACCCTTTCACTTTACATGATTATTATTTATTAATTTAAATCAAACACAATATACGTTAGGGGCTGGTCGATACCATTGCACTATAATTATTCATATTTCATAATATTGTCTGCAAATATAGAACAGCATAATAGGTATATGACGCGTATGGTGTATACTGTATACTACTATAACAATATTTATTCAATAGTTTAGTTCTCAAGTTATTTTTTTCTAATTTCCAGAATCTGGTGTCCGGTGTATTTTTCTTATCGATAATTATTGTTATTTGTACTACCTATTATAAATTATAATAAATTAATAATATTACTATCATGTAGTTTTTAGGTATATTTTATGACTTTATGCCTATCTAATCTACTAAATATTAAAATATATAATTTTAATAAATACAAAATTATTTTATCAAGAAAAATAACAGAAATTGAGAAATGTGAGAAATATTAACGTAGGGACCTATAATTACCTATAGACGAAAAATGTTTAAATGTTTTTAACTTGATGGATTATTTTTAAATAAACTGAGAAAAGCTAAGTTATTTTAACTGTCAAATAAACTAGTTAAGATCATAAGTTTATTATAAAATAAACTACCTAATTATAATAGTTAATGTCCTCCTTTGAATATAAATATGTCAATGAGCAGAAAAATATTAGTGTACTTATAAATATAAAATGTGTTTAATACCTATTGTTGATACCAGGCCCACAATCTCAATTATTAATAATTAATAATAAGTACCTAGGTAGGTACCTAATAACTATAAGCAGTCCAACATTTTTTTAAATATCTATGTCCTATATAGAATTGAACACTTGTCATTTTTACGTTAAAAATATAAAATTTGATTATTATCCTTATTGAAAACATAAGTCGTCATTCTAATATTCTATTGTATGACGGTTAATTGATAAATAATAAAAAAATATTTCTACTTCTAAAAATTTCGGGGGCCCCGGACCCCTGGACCCTCCCCCAAGTTACGGAATTGGGCACAAGAAAATTAGTTTTTCATATTTTCAAAACATCATATAATGCCCGCACAGTTATATGACTTTACTATATATCAGAACGCGTGATGATCAGGTGGATCGGATCGTGGAAGAAGCATTCGGGACACGAGTGCACGCTCGCGACACAAACGACGAGGGAACGATCAAACGGCGGGACGCGGAAGAGTCGACCGCCGCGGTTTCGGCGCTCAGGATGAGTGACCTAAGGGTGTGGGACAAGCGGTCCCCGAACGACGGGTTATTGAATTCGATTGCCGGGAGACTGTTGGTCCATCACCGGCGGCTGCGGGCGGAGAGGGACCGGCTGGCCGCGGACAGGGAACGGCTGCGTCAGTTAATCGAAGCGAAATCGGTGCAGTCCACCAGTGCGAACCATCATTCGGTCGACGAACTCGCACGGGTGTTGGACGGCGACTCGCCCGCGGGTGGTGTACCTGCCGTCTTGCAGAAACGCGAACTGGTCGAGATCATGACGCGCATCCGGGACGCTTTGACGGCGAACCGAGAGAACAGGCCGTCCGTGGCCGAGAACGGCGGCAACTCGTGTTGCAGTCGACGGCTGCACGGCATGACGGCGGTGCACGAGTCGCGCGAGCTCCGGAAGAGGCTGGCCCTGGTCACGGACAGATTGAAAGCGGCCGAAAAGGACAGACATGATCTGCTGGGCGTCGTGGAGAGGAGCCGGTCAGACCCGACACCGATCGAATCGCTCCGGGCCGTACTCAGCAAGGAGAAAGAGAAAAATGATCACTTGCAATCCGTCGTCGACGTCATGTTCACCGCCATCCATAGAGATGCTTGATTGCAGAGCGAAACAGCATCAACGGTAATATACTCCTCTAAAATATTTCATATAAATAGGTAGGTGTGGTTTAAATTACCTAGCCGATGAATCCCACGAAAGCATCTATTATTATTAGTACACAATAAACTAAATACTAAATATTCTGAACTCCTCAGACTCCAGAGTAACTGACTCTTTTGCGGTTTAAAGAAGATATTACATATTAATATATTATACAATCTGAGTGCCGTGAAAACTATTAAAGGGACTTCAAACGAGTTTCCTCTCCTACAACTCTTACAGATACATTTATTTCATTTCGTTCACTAACCAGCTGGTAGCAGATAGCTTAAATTAGTTTTGACTGTCCAGATTATTCAGTGCGTCATAGCCCATAGGTTGTTATTAAATTGCTAGTAATTAGTTTTATACCTACGATCTACATCAGCAAGAATCGAAATTAAAAGAGGACCAGATTTATAAGGTGTTGAATAACAATTTTTTAATTTTGTTAAACACAGTAAAGTCGACGAGACCATATGATCAATTTATACTAGATAAGTACTTATAAATAGCTAGTCGATGTTCTAATGCATTAATCTCAGATCTATACCTATTATCTAAATTTCTTTGGCTACTTAAAACCGTCCAACGAGTTACTTTAGCGGATCTAGGTCATATATCGTCTAATCAAAATAGTGATATGGATATGTAATTGATTATGCTAAGCGAATTTTTTTTAATTGAAATTTGAATGACCTGGCATTTGACGGCTCCAAATTCTGTCTCCTTTTAATACATGAGGTCTAAATACTAAATAAACAATTAGAAGATGTTATAACTTAATAATCTCTGTTCTATACCTTGTGGCTCGTGAGCTTATTTGTCTTGTCAGTTGTTGCCATAGCTTCATATTTCTATATTAGATGTTATTTTGTTTTGTATAGTATTTGTAAAACCTATCCCCTTCAAAATACGTTCTGTTGAAAATATGATTTTTGAATTCACATTATTTATTTTTAGATAGGTAACGAGACATATTGATCCCGGGACACATTGATCCGTTTTGGGGACATTTTGATCCCTTTTTTAAAATAAATTACCCAATGCCTACTTGAGGTGGCGTTGCATAACAAGTCGAGGGATATTTTCGATTTATGAGGAGCGGAGCGACGGCGCCGAGGAGCGTAGCGACGATTGCCGAAACACGCGCAGTCACATTTTTTGCATTTGAGATACTACGGATCGAAATGTCTCCAGGGACTTTTTGATCCGCTGGGGACAATTTAATCCGTGGATCAAAAAGTCCCAGGATCAAAATGTCACCTTACCTATAGATATAGTCATGTAGGGACTATAGCTAGTTTAACTACTACAATATAATATTTTGTCTTATTAAATGTGATTAAATTTAAGTTAGAAATACTTATAGACTATAAGTATTGATTGACATTTTTTAAAAAATGTATTAACTATTCTCTCACTACCAGTCTAGAGTTAGAGTATAATATTATAAACATAATAGTCAATAGATATGAACAATAAATTGATTACATACATTTTGAATTTTGATATTCTTATGTATTTTCTAGGTATTGTTTTTTTATAAATATTTCTTAAATTTATTGGTAAATGGTCACTTTGTACTGTCCAATGTTAAAAATGCAGAACGCGGACACTTTGTACTATTATATACATGAAGTATATATTATAAATATAAGCTTTATACCTAAATAGTAACTAGTAATACCTAATCATGTATAGTGTTAATTATTAAAATAGAAAAATTAAGAATAAAAAGTAAATTGTTATAAAATACTGTAGGTAAATTAATAATAATCTAAATATGTAATCAAATAATCAATAATATCGTTCTATCATCAAACTACATATAAAAATGTGTACCTACAATTTAAATATGTCAAAATTTAATATAAAAATAATTATTAGCTATAATAGTTATTACTACACTTACCCACTTTTTTAAAATTATTAGCTAATAAAAAATAAAAATAGTATAATATGGAAATATTATGTCAAATTATAAAAAAAATATAATATTGAAAAAATTATAAAAAACTACATGTAAAGTATATGGAGTTTAAAAATTTTATATTAGTTATTTCTTTTCTTTGATGGTGGTTACATAAATTTATTAAATAACTTATTGTCAGCAGTATAGGATTTTTGTCTTTTCTTAAGTCTATTGCAACACTCGTCCAATTGTATTGTCCTCAAAACTGTCCAAAAACTCTGATTTTGAATACTTTTATAGTTTTATATACTTACTGATTACTACTTAGGTATTACTACTTATTTTTTATTAGCTAATAATCTAAAAATCTGTAATAGTAATAACTATTACAGGTAAATACTATTTTTATATTATACTACCTTTTGACATATTTATACTGTACTTACACATTTTTACATGTAGACTGTAGTTTGATGATAGAACGATCTTATTGATATTTACTATTTAGATTATTATTAATATAAAATATTTTATAAAAATTTACTTTTTATTTTTCTATTTTAATAATTAACACTAGGTATACATAATTACTAGTTACTACTTAGGTACCTATACAACTTATATTTATACCTAATAATATATACTTTATATAACTATATTATAATACAAAGTGTCCTCGTTCTGCAATGTACCTTTTTACCAAACTGTACTAAGTGTTCGCGTTTCGCACTTTTAATGCTTGACTGTACAAAATGACCTAGAATCAAATTTATTTGTTACCTATTGATTGATATTGGTGAATATGATCATTGGAGACCATCAGCTCATATTTTTTATAAATAAGTAGTACATGGTTTTAAATACATTTTTTTTAAATTGTATGTACAGTTATTAAACATAATATATAAACAATTTATAAATATATATATATGTAAATATAATAATCCTACAATCTATTAAATAGGTATTGACATTAGTTACTGTTCCATTTCTGTTTAACATGCATGATACAGAGTGTATTCTATATTAACTGCTAAATTATACTTACTCATACAGTAGTTTTCATGAACCCTATTGTGTGTATTAATTTATTGATCAGTATCGTTTACAAGTTCATTTAAGAATTCCATTGACCTTTGTGAATTTTTATATCGCATGTTGTTAATCTAAATTAGTCTTACGTAGATGATAATATAGTTGAATGAGTTATTTTTGCATACTATTGTTGAAAGTACAATTTGTTATTATAACATCAGTTATTTGATCATTTTTAATATAGCGTTCTTTCTAAGTTGAATATATTAATATTTTTTTTATTACCTTTTTTTAATTCATTGATTATAGCTTAATATATTATTATTTTATTCCAAAAGACTAAAACAGCCAATAAGTATCTTTTTGTCAGTATACAAATTTCAGTTGAGACCTAAACTTCATAAAGCTGTCTTCTCCTTGAGTATTAAGCTTGCATACAGATTAACAGTGTACATAACAACTCTAAAACCATTATGAATGTTATTACTGATACATAACATGGTTAATAATAATAATAATTATTATTATTTATACCTGTGGTAATACAAACTTTGTAATTGACTATTGTTTACAATATCATATTTTGACCATTCACATTTAAATAATTGTAACAATTTGTTTTTATAAACAGTTTGTATATTTATAAACAATTTTATAAATTATAATAACTTATAATACAATTTCACAAATTAAAACATTTTTAATTCCTAAGAAACAAAATGTAATTTTGTGAAATTTATGATCTCACCCCCAAGCTTGAGTTTTACAATAATGTAATACTAGACGACCATCTGTGTTGTAACAATCGTATAAATTTTTCATTGTCTGATCAGGTGATGGTGCAAATGCTTGATTCACATATAAGAACTGCAAAAAAAAAAAAAAAAATACATATATATTAAATTAAAACTTTATATAAAAATAACACATCAGCCTCTTAAGTTAATTATTATTATATTTTGCCTGTTTTGTGTTTTACTTGTTGCATAAAGCTGGCTACACAAAGCGCGCGGTTGCAATTAGTGGAAAACCACTTACAATTAAACATGGGTTAATCAAATGGCATATTCATACGGGCTAAACCGCACCACTGACGACCGCCTGAGATTGCTCATATTTAATTTTCAGACGGTCAAACACTTCCGCTCATTTAAATTAAACAATGCTTTTCCAATAGACTAGTTCAGACGAGCGGTTTGATAGCCGCGGATCATAATCCAAAACCGCGAGCGGCTAAACCACTCGGTGTTTAGTCAGCTTTAATGTTTTTATAATTATTGTAAGTTAATACTAATTATGATTATTTTAAATCATAATTTTGATTTTAATTATATACTCTAATTTCCAACGCAAAAAATTTTCAAAGGAAATAGTTAAATAACACAATTAATTTAAGAATATTCAACATGTATTAATTGTTCCATGTGATTTTTTTAAATGGAAAAAAAATCAAATCTAATAGTATTGTAATAAAGTAAATCCATACATAATGCATGACTGGCTTAATAATATTTGGCGAATTGAATAACTTTATGGACCTATGGTAGTTTGCAAAAGTTAATTTGTTATTCCTGAATAAATCAATTTATAATTAAATTGTATTACTAAAATTACATAAATAATGAGACATCTATAAATAGTAAGGTATATAATTATATACTGCCACTTTATAAAATGACAATAAATAAAATTAATATATATTAATATATATATATATATATATATATATATTATATATTAATATATATATTATTATTTATATTTATATATTTTTTTTATATATATTAATATATATTTATATATTTATTTATTTATTTTTTTTTTTTTAATTATATCATTATAAAAATTGAAAATGAACAAAGCGATATAACCTTCTGTCAAATTTTAAAATAGAACACATAGTTGACAGTATTTGTCAATCCACGTTGGTTTTATGTTTTTTTGTTGAAAAACATACAAAATAGATATAAAGATGTCCTGTTGAACAAAGTTTTACTGATACATATTATGTATTTAATATATACGCACCAAACTATCAGATGGTTCTAGTTTTAATAATTTACGTAAAAAATCATTAATAGATGCCACTGTCTTTTCTTTTTCAACCATCCATTTTTTTGTCTTGAGAATTGGTGCATTACCAGTTGCTTTCAATAATATCTCAACTATAAAAATATAAATAAGTAATAATAAATTAAAATCTCAAATGACTGGAATAATTACTTTTTTCTTTGTTTTCAGTAACAACTTTGGCACTATTACATTCATTAGTAAGTTCTTCATCCATGATAAATATTTAGCACAAATAGTTTCTATAGATTTTTGAAAATCAAATATTTCTCTATCATAACGCACATAACTAATACTTTTATATTTATCACATCATAAAAATATAGACTTATAATAATATGGAAAAAGTTTATAAGATCCAAACGATAAACATAATTATTAATTAAGAGTCGTGGTTTTTACTAACAGTAACTAGGAAGTTAAATAAGATAGGTACAAACTACAAAGTGTAAATTATAAAACATAAATGATTTTACTTGAATTAGTATTTATTTTACTGGTTATAGTTGTAGTTAGTAGTTAGTAGTAACTAGTTACTAGTTACAACTTAACTACCTACACAGTATTAGTTTTGTTATAATCAATTTTCTGCTTTTTTAAATAAAAATGATAAGTATTATCACAATTTAAAAATTAATAATCATTATAATGTATTGATAAGAATTATGAAACATTGAGAGTTCACACTTAACTCATGAAAATTAATTAATCTCATTAAATATTAACTCTTGTCTTATATTATGGTGAGACTGGCGTGTGGGATGAAGAACTGAAAGATTGTCAAGCAAACAAGGGAGTATATTAAAGAATTTTCCAATTTGTATCACTAACCTGATACTCGATCAATTTGAGTTTAGAATTAATAAATATAATCAAACCACAGAAGTACAGTCAATATAATATTATAGTAGTACCATAAAATAATGCCCCAAACAAAGATTAAGTCAGTAACCAGTTACAGTTTTTCCTCAATTCTTTTCTATAAAAATCTGATTTGGAATATATCAAATATTTAATAAAAAAAAAAAAAATGGTACAAATCAATTAAATCAATTTAACCATTCTCAAGTAAATAGAATTTTATTTTTATTTATACATTATTTTTTATCCAAATAATTTAAAAGTTATCAATTTTATAATTTTTTATTTAGATAAAAATGTATTCAACTCAGACTTACACTTCACCAACTAAATCTTAAATCAAATTTAATATTCATACTTGATGTGATTAAGTATTTTAAATTTTTTAACATTGCACAGTTCATAGTACAATATTATTGTGACAATGAATTAATTCAAATATCAGTGCTTAAATTGAAAATGCAAAATATATAGGTGCATTTTCTGACTAAGGTTAGGTTAACAAACAATTGTTTGAAATGAATAAAATATTATTTTAACCAACCGTTTTTAAAATATAATTTGGAAAAAATGGTAGTTTAATAAATAATTCATTCATTTCACGGAATTATATGAAAACTGAAAATCAAAATTCTTCTTTGCGCGACAGATATACATTATTTTAAATGAAACATAGGCTTATTAATTTAAATTAATAATAGATAAAATATAACAATTCATTTTTTTTTCTTCAATTTTATAAATTTTTCTAGTACAATAATTATATAAACATTATTTGTTCAATATGAATGATAATTATTATTGCGGAAATTATAACTTAATAATTTTATGTTACCTATTTGACTTTGGCAGTACTATAACAATCTCCCACACAAATTTGTAATTGTTTTTTATGATCAAAGAAAAATGGAAATCATTAAGTAGGAATAATAAAAAACAGATCATATTACCTTTGCCATTTAATTAGGTATTTTAGCATAACTTACTAATTTATTAAAAATACAAAATTATACTTATAGATTAATACTGCAAATGTGTAAAATATATCTTAACTTAAAAATAACAATCTGATGTGTATACAAAATAGAAATAAATAAATAAAATCATAGGGCACTGGAAAATAATGACAAAAAAAATATATATATATATAAATTTTACATCTAAATTGGCTACAAACTAAACTCGGGTGCATTATTTTATTTAAAATGTGTTATACTAAAATACTAAGTGTCGTTGTTGAATATATCTCTATAAGGCAAAGTAGGCATGTTAAATTATAATATTTGTTTTTGAATAAAGGTATAAACACTTTACATTGATTTATAGTAATATATATTTATGAACTTAACTAAGAACTATTTATATGGAATGCATGCGTTACATAAATGTTAAAAAAAAAAAAAAAAAAAACGGTTATACAAATATAATAACAAGGATTATTCTATAAAGGGGCAGTGAAAGGTGGTGGTGGAAATTTGATCAAAAATATATTATAATATATTGCTCATAATAAAAATTGGATCGACATTTACAAAAATAAAATAAATGTTTATCTTTTAATATAAATATTGTCATTAAAACATAGGCCACTTTATAGTTAAATGTGATGTGAAATCATAGTTTGGCTTTATTTTAATTTGATTTTGAGATCAAAAAAAGAAAAAGAAAGTTGCCATTGTTCATGAATAATACTGATTACAAAATAATAATACATACTAAACAGTAAACATATAAAATTATTAGAGGTCTATATATAACATAACAAATATTTAAAAAGGTGTTAAATGAAGCGCAGGCTTGGCGTGCATTTTAAAATTAATATCAAATTAACAGAATTAATCACAACAACAACCAAATCATCCTAAGAATGACTGTGGCACAAAATTAAAAGTTACAATGCCTTTAATTGGTATGGTATGAATACAAAATACTGATATTAATTTAAATATATGAATTGTTTTAATATATTACAAATAATACTACTTTCTTCTTTTCAATTTGAAATTAAATAGTGAAGTTAGTTAGTATTCCTAATGCAACTATTTTTTTTTTATCATGGACTTAAAAATGTTTTTATCACAGACGAGGAATTCTAATAAGAAATTAATAGACACGTTACAAAAATACAACCATTAGTTACAACAAGAGACAACAATAGTCTGTATCTTTAAAATTAAATATTTTTTTAAGCGTTATTGGTCAAATAATAAATAGTAATACTGACATAAAAAGCTTTGGTTTTAGGGCAGGGAAGATTTTTTTAAAAATGCATAAAAATATTTTATATACTATATAGGTAAATGAGTAAATGTCAAAAAAACTTTTTGAGAATTATACATAAGTGGCAGCAGAGGACGAACCAGTGACAGCTTGAAGTGGAGATTGTGGTTGTGGTTGTGGTTGAGATTGCTGTTGCCGATTTTTTCTAGCAGTGCCATATTGACCAATAAAAGATCCGTCCTCGGTAAACTGCGCTGTTTAATTTAAACATAAATATAAATAATACAATTTTTACAAATAATAAATTTACTTTTATAATAATGTACTCACACATTTAGACAAGTGTAGCGAAACCGGCCGAAGTGGTTTCACCCCCCTGTCTTTTTTTACCATACAAGCCAATGAAAGAGCCATCTTCATTCATTCCTTCTACAAGTGATATGAAAGAGAAAACAAAACAATAACTAACATGCAGGAATTTAAAAATAAACTAAATATAAAAATGTGTGCAATAAAATAAAATATAATAATTTTCATTTGACTTGGTTAAAAAATATGTTTGTTAAAAACTTAGATCTCATTAGGCAATATAATATACCAGAATACACAATAGTTGTAATGTAAAATCATTTACAAAACGTATTTACTTTTTAAGGAGCTATAATAATTTGTTTACTGTTATCAAGATTTTATTTGGTGATACTAACATGCACACAGAACAACATATTTTACACAAACTTTGAAATGTGATTACTACATGAAATCGAATAATTTCAATTACACTAGTACTTCAAAGTGTTATTGTCAAACGGTATAGCAATGAGGTAATAAACGGTGTAGTAAAGGACATTTTGTATACAAAATACGATAAAATTGATGCAGAAGAACTAGAAAAAAATATACCTGTGTCTCCTTCTCCATATTCTGCCATTGAATCTGTATCACTTTCAGGAGACTGTTTTTCACTTCCTAATCTTTTTGCACCACCAAGTCTAATAAAAAAAAGCAGAAATACAAATTTGTTTTTCATCATTAAAAAAAAATATAAATGTATAACATTTATATACATACGGTTGTGAATATTCATGAAAATGAGGTTCATCAGGATAATCATGGCGACCACGGGCAGCTTCTGATTCATGCACTACATATTTTCCTCCTCTATTACGTTTTATAATACAAACAATAATTAAGAAGATAATGAGGAATAATAAAGCTAACAGCATTGCGATAAACCATCCTGATGTAGCCATATTTTCACTTCTTCGAATTATTGGATCTAAATAATTAAAACTAAATTAGTATTTTATACATATTAATTGAAGTGTAATTTATAAAAGGTAGAGTAAGGAATTTGTCTATGTACAAACTATAATAATTTATAAGTTTATAACTATGTTATAAATGAAAATCCTTCCTAATCAAATACCATTAACATATTATATTATTATATTTAAATACTACATTATCATATTATTATAAATGTACCTGAGCTTGATGCTTCAATTTCAGCAATATCGGATTCTTTCATGGTATTACCATCTACAGCAACTACAACAAATTCATACAATTCTCCTGGTTTCAAACCCTTGACATCAATAAAATTTGTATCAAGTTCAGGTTTAGTTTCTTCGTACAAGTTGGCACCTTTAAGCCTATAAATTATTTTTTTATAAATTAAGTAAAATGACATGGGTACTTGATATGGTAAATAATGGCATTTATCTAAATTGTATTTTTACTTGTATTTTACGAAGAAGTGAGATCCTGGGTTTCCATCAAGTTTAGGTGTCCATAAAATGCGAACTGTATCAAAAACATTATTATAATCTTTATGGATATAACTAAACTCTGGCTTATCCAATTCAGTCCCTTCGGGTAAAGGAGATTTGGTTTGTTGTTCAATGAAAAATCTATTAAATAATATTATATTATTATCTTAAATATAAAACTTAAAATATACAAAATTTGTACGCACGGTTCACCAACACCAGCTTTAGTAGTTGCTCTGATGTAGATTCGATAATTAGTTGATGGTTTGAGTGAAGCTAATTTAGCAGTAGTCTGTTTAGGATCGGTAATAGCAGGACGTTGTGACTTTTCTCCAACACCTTCTTGAGTCATAGCTTCATATGAAATCTCGTAGCCTGTTAATACTCCATTTGCTTCTTCTGGTGGTTGCCAACTTAATAAAATTGCAGAAGAACCCCATTGTTCAGCTTCAACTCCATGAACAGGTCCTGGGACTAAACATAATATTTTTTCATTATTACAATCCTATAAATTATTTTATGATTTATTTAATAAGTAATTTTATGTACAAGAAACATTAGATATCTCCTTGAATATTCAATTTTTATATTAAATAAATTATAAGATTCTATAGGATTTAATTACCTCCTTCAGGAGTATTAAAAGTTATAGCTTGACTAGGCGGTCCATTAAAACGACTGTTGTGTGCAAGTATACGCACATAGTGTTTAGCATTTGGTAAAAATTTCTTAATTTCCACTTTTGTCATATCCGAACTAACTTGCTCTTCAATCATATTGCTTTCTCCATCTCTATCAGTCCAAAATTGAATCTATATCAAATAATTATTAAATATAATTCAATAACATAATTTAGGGATTAAATGAAGTTTTAAATAAATTTACCTTGTAGCCCTTAAAATGTCCTTTAATAGATTCAGGTGAAACCGGATCCCAACTTAATATTGCACTTCTACTTCCAGTAACATTCAAAACAGTTAGATTTTGAGGAGTCTCGACAGGAACTAAAACAATTAATAATTAAAAATAAAATAATAACAGTTAACAATAATTTTTAATTTACCATCTTCGCCCGAATATCCAATGACTTCATTTTGTAGTACGTTAGATTCACCCTTTTCATTAGATGCAACTACTTTGACTTTATACCGTTGGTATGTCGGTTGATTATCTATCTTCAATTCTTTTGTAGTATAGTCTGTTATTTCTTCTGAATTCCACACTTGGCCAGGTATGTCTTGTTTCCAATAAACTCTGTATCTTAGGCCCGGAGCATTATGTTCAATTTTTGGCATTGGCTAAATATTTTTTAATTTGTATTAAAATGTTTTAAACAATTTCTTTGAATTGAAATTACTTACTGTCCAGCTAATGACAAGATTAGTTGGTGTTGTACCAGCAGCTTCAACATTTTCTGGATTTTTATAAGGTACATCTGGCTGTGTGGTACACACACTTGAATGTAAAGATGGATTGGATCTACCAATTTTGTTTACTGCAATTACTCGAAAAGTAAAATTTGCCCATGGTGTCATTGGGACAATATATGTTTGACCAGATGCAGGTACATTATCTGATGCAACTGACCATGTATCAGGAGCAAAACTAGTATTGTATTCAATAGTGTAACGCAGGATAGGTGCACGGTTGTCTCCTTTGGGTTGCCATTTTACTGCAGCATCTTTTTTATTACAAGTAATTCCTAATAATTGTGGTGGATTGGGCTTATCCTAAAATAGCATGTAAAACAATGTAAAGATAAACTTTATGATAATCATATATACAAATAAGTCTTTACTTGAACAATAAGCATGGCACTAGCTGTTGCTTGATCCAACTCAGTTCTAGCTAAGCATGTATACATTCCAGAATCCAATTCAATAGTCTTAGTAATAGTCATAGAATAATCATTAGTTTTGACAAAACGAGGTTCGGAGTCAAAATTTATAGGTTCATCTTTAGCTAACCAGTCAATGTTAAGATGCAAAGATTGATCAGAAGTTGCTGTACAATGAAATGTGGCCACTGCTCCAGCAACTACTTCATAGTCTTCTGGTTCAGCAGTGATCTGTGTATGTTCTACAAATTAAATGTTATTATTTTAATAATAGTTATATAAATAAATGGCTCAATATATAAACATTAAATTGCATACCTTTAACAGTAAGTGTTCCAGATGCATTTGCTGTTCCATAGTTATTAGTAGCAATGCAAGTATAGTTTCCAGCATCAGTAAAACTCACTTCACTAAAAAAAAAATGTTTAATATCAATAAGTAAAAATGAATTAAGGTAGCATGATCAGAATGATTTCAATATTATTATTTATTAACTATTATAGATAACTCTATTAAAATATTAGTTAACATGTTAAGAGAGCATTATATCTGCATGTGTTATTCCCTACATAAAAATGTTAAACTCTTAGTTGTTAAGCAATATCAATAAATTTAAATTTAATGGTCCTCTTTGAAGAAACATACCTTATTTGTAAATCACCAGTATCCAGTGTTGAATAACGTCCTCCTGTTAATTCTATATTGTTTCTTGTCCATTTTACATGTGGTTTTGGTACACCAAAATTTTTACATCCAATTGTAATAGCACGGCCATCAACAGTTTCTACTTTCTGAGGTGGTTCAGTAATTTCAGGTGCCAATGCTAGTACACAAAAAGTTGTTGATATACTAAAAAGTTATAAAAATTTAAATATAACATACCCAATACGTTAATATAAACATCCTTGTATACATATCCAATACTGTTGGTTGCATTACAACCATAATTTCCAGTATCATTTTTAGTCAAGGGTGTAATTGTAATAGAATTAGAAGTAACAGAACGTCTAGGATTTGGTGATGCTTCGCTCAATGGTCGACCATTATGAATCCATTTAATTGTAGGTTCCGGATTACCACTTGCTTCACATCTAATAACAGCAGTTTCCCCTTCAGCTCCTTCCACAATTTGTGGAACCACGGTAAAATATGGCACAGCTGTTAATCAATTCATAGAAAACAAATTTGTTTTAGTAAGTTTATTGTGTAAATTATAACTATGAACTAATATAAATATTATTGTACCCATAACATCTAACTCAATGTTATATGATTGAGGTGATCCTACACCATTGCTAACTTCACATGTATATTTTCCCTTATCTTCAAATTTAACTTTTCGAATAATCAAACTTTTTCCATAATTTCCTTGGCTTACTCTTTCATTGGATTGTATAGGTCTTCCATCTTTAAGCCAAACAGTTTCTGGTAAAGGACTGGAAGTATGTATTTGAAACGATAAGTTTATAAACAAACACATCAAATATATAAAAACAAGTATAAAATATCACTTACGTTCCACCATAAATACAAAACAATTCAACTTTTTTATCCAACAATGCAACTTCATTTCTTCTAGTTACGTATTGTTGAGTAGGTGGATATTTATTTTGTAAAGCAGTTTCTGCGGTTTGAATAACGTTCAAATTTACAGGATTTCCCAATTTATACTCGCTCCTAAAAATTACAAAAGCTAAATTTATATTTCTGCATGGTATTTTAATAATTTTAATAATAAAAATATACATACATTGTCAATGATTCAGCATAACAAAAGTATGTAGATCCATCACTAGTATCATGTCTAGTTACATTTGAAAACCAGAGATTACCTTCTGGATCTAATGTCATTCTAGTGTTGTTAACTGTTGTTAAGCCACCTGCTTTATTCTAAAAGAATGTTTAAAATAATTATTTATTGTATGTATGCTTTAAATAAATTAATTATTTTTAATTACCCTTATCAGCCAATATACATTCGGCTTAGGCCATCCAGTTGGAGGATGACAAGCAAGTCTAAATGGATCACCTTCTTGAGCTTCAACATAGAGTTTCGGTTCATCTTTAAATGAATTTAATTCAGCTTTCACAACCATCACAGATTTAGAAGTAGCTGTACCCCAAGGATTTTCCGCAAAACATTGATATTGTCCTGTAAAAGAAAAATGTAGTTTGGTCATAAATGTTGTAAACCAATAATTATATAAAAACAAACATACCGAGATCTTCATCTCTGGGTTCAGTAACAGTTAATGAACCACGACCAGGTTGTTGAGCTATCCTATCATCATATGCCTGCCAATCAAAATTCTTACCATTTTTCATCCATCGATACCTATCATAAAAATTATAAATATTTAATTGTAGAAAAATAAATTGTATATAATTTTGATATCAAATATGTTATTTTTAAATTATAATACTTTGGAGCAGGTTCTCCTTCTGCTTCACAATCAATTACAAATGGTCTAACATTTTGATTTTGAACAGTGGCTACTTGAAATAATAATTCATCTGTATACGGTTCTTTGACAATTCTCGGTGGAGATTGAACTAGAATCATTTGATAGCAAATAAATAAATAATCAACATATTATAAAAAATAATTTATTAGGTAATGATCTGCTAAATTACAAACACATTTGTATTCTTATCTGTCATGTTAATATTTATGAAATAAGAAAATAATCACTAATATTTATTAAGTTTTTATAAGTAAAAAAAATGATTGATGCTTAAACCTAAATCAATTAAATTGTCATATTTCAAAAGTTCAGAATTTTATTTTATTTTTGTAAAATAAAAATAAGAATGTACTTTTATTAATTACATAACATAAATATATGATGTAGATTAATAAATAATATTTGTACTTACTTATAGATGAAGTTGTTACAAGAAATAAAAATAATAATCCAGCAGAGTACAGTAAATGTTTGGAAATACTGTACATTTTGATGTTCTTATTCTCCAAATAAATTGATTAAAAACTAAAAAAAAATCATATAACTATTAAGAATTTTATTATTTACCAACAAGATTATTTATTATATTAATTAAATATGTCCCACACTATGCAAGATAAAGATTTAGAAAATTAACTATAATTATAATGTATATTAATTGTATAATTAAAACTAATGTAACTTTTATTTTCAAACTTATTGGTATAGCTACTAATTACTAATAAAGATTATTTAATTTGATAATGCTTCAAATTATTTCATGTTGTTCATTGTAATAATTGTTTTTGTTTTAATAATTGTTGTTTTCTTTTTTTTTTTTTAAATGTCATTGTTTATAAATAGAAAAATGGATGATCTATTAAACACTTCTTATCTTAAAGCAGTAAGAACTAAGAAAACTATTTATAGAGATAAATAAAAGCATGACTCAGTATGACTCATAGTAGTATAAATTTTCTAGATTCTAAAACTAAAATAGAGTGAATTTATTAAAAAGTAACTTATTTTTATGATTAATTTGAAATACATAGGTACACAGTAACACAAATAATTCAATAAAAATGTAGTGTTAAATTAAATCAGCTATAGTTAAAAGACAAATGGTTAATAATTTTACCTGCTAACGCAATAGGCACAATAATGATTTTAATGCCAACTAGGAATTTTAATTAAAAATGAAATGTTTGTATTTAGAAATTTAACTTAATTTAATCAACAACAAAAAAGTCTCAAAGCTCATCTTATATAAAATAACAAAAATATAATTATTGTAATAGATAAAGTAAAGTACTTAGATACATGCTAAATGTTTATCATATTTAAATTGCATAAATATAAATTTAAGAATTTGATATACCTAACTAAAATTGAAAATGGTAACTAACTTACAAGTCTATGTAAATGATTTTACTGATAATATATAATTGGGCAATTGAATAATATTTATAAAATGGATTATTTTAATATTACAAATACTTATGTACAATTTGTAATGAAATCAGAACATTACTAAATTCGTACAAACTAAAACTATTATAGAGTTTATATTTTGCAGCATTTTAAAGTTATATGTCTACGTAGCACAATATAGTTTAAACATTACCTTATACTTAATAATTAATAGCAACATAGAAATGAAAGTCGAAATAAAGAAAATTGTTATTAGCAGCAAAGTAAATCTGATGGAAAAAATAGTCTAAAGTAGGTAGTAATAGAACAACCAACACCATTATCATAATAGGTCAATAGGACCTCAGTCATACATTGGCATTTATCTTTTGTAACTTACGTGTACAATTTAACAGTCAATTACAGTTGAAGGATACATACTTTATAGTTTATAATATCCAGTATCTCATAAATATTATGAATGAGTGACCCCTACCCCCATGACATTTTAAATCAATGTAACAAATGTAACAATAGGTAAGCGTAGATATAAAATGATTGGTTGGGGAAAAAATTAATGTTAAGCTCGAATAGTGGTGCTCTGGTCACGTACTTTATAATAACTACTACGTTTTATTTAAGGTTGCGTGTGAAATGAAACGGATAGCGTGTGTAAAAAAAAAAAAATCAATTTTGTAGTTAACTGTTAACGCCTAGATAAACCCGAAAAAATAAAATACACAAAAATGTCAACTTTACACTTACCTATTTTAATGTTATTGAACTGAACACAAACATAAATTTAAACATACTTAAATTTCCACGGCATTTAAATTTAGTACAACGTCAATTTAAATTATAAATTACATATTAAAAAATAAGAAACGACGAAAAATACAAATTACACAAACTACTACACCTCTCGGTTGACGGCTGCTGCTGTCACTACTGCAGTTGCAGTTACACCCACAAATAAACAAAACACAAAAATTCCATGGAAAACATGAACATAGCATGGAAGATATGTATTGAGGTTAGGTATATAATCAAATAAATAATTTAAATTTATCTCATCATAACGAACGTCCACGACCACAATAAAATGTAAAATGACGATAGCTGTTCTGTGATGATAGCCTGTTAATAAACTACACTAGAGCGCGCTGTCTTTATCGAAATAAATAGAAGCATTTTCCCGCCCACGAATTAAAAAATATACTATAATGATATTTTAATTCGTGTTCCCGCCACTATAGTCACTACGGTATCACAAGCTGCATTGAACGACTGAACAATACAACATAATATTTTTAGAATTTAGGAAAAAAAAGCCCCATACCAACTAAATACATAACATTTTTTTTTTTTTTTTTTAATTCTACAATGTACATTTATTTCATTAAACTCGTTTTTATAATTAAATATAATTATAATATAAATAAAATAAAGTAATAGTCATTTGTCATTTGTATATAATTTTAAAAAAGTGAGTGATAAACGAATTTAAATAATTTAAAAATATATAAAATAATTGTCATAATAACTTAGTAACATTGTTTTCTAATGTTGTGGCTGCAGACTGCCATTAAAAAATCAAATATGCTTATCTCATTATTTTTAATTTGCACACATTAATTTTTTGTGCGATATAGACATACGAGTTATTAGATACCTATGTCAAAAAAGTGTTACATAATTAAATCGAAATAAAGGTACCTACAATAAAATTGTAAAATTAAAATAAAAAGTAATGTAGGTATTTAATTGGGAACTTTTTCCAAATACCTATTTTTATTTCGAACATTATCGTCCGTCATCCGTATAAAACATTCAAACTCACGCTAGATAATTAATATAAGATTATGTATTTTGTTCTTGTTTTATGGTTTTGTCGTTTACCGTACGCCATAATCAGGCGCAGATCTAAGAAGAGAGTTATGACTTTATGAGTTATTCGATAATTATCAAATTTATTCACAATAATATTATATCATGTTAAATAAATTTGCATTTTAATATTTATTTATTTATTTATTTTTTTGTTTCATCATAGAGCTTTTATTAAATTATTAACTAGGGCAATATGAATATAAATATTTAAAAAGAGTTTACATGGGTGCAACTCTGATGTACATTAGGTGTTGCATGCATCACTTTTATGGCCTTATGGGTGTGTTCAGTGTTGAATTCATCAATAATATAACATTGTAGCCTGTAGCCTATACACTTTACGAATAACGATTCTGAGCAAAGACGGACCATTGACTGTAGTTAGACTACAGTTAGTTTGACTGTTGTTAATTAATTAGTATATTTCATGATATATTTTTTTCCAAATAGCTATTAAGGTCATTTATTTTAGTTTTAGACATAATTATTATAGGAATTGCGTTAGGTTGATATATATATATTTTTAAAGCAAATATTGCATTTTTATATTCTTAGTATTTAATTATTATTAAGTGTTGTGTTTGTGAACAAAAACCCAAAATACTTGATAAAAACAGTGTATACCTATATTACACAGAACACGAATAGCACACGACATTCCTCATAACTCACAACTCATAAACATAAATATCAACAATAAAATAAATGTTGAATTTTATTATTTTAAGTCATGAACGCTATCTATTTATTTATAGCAATTAGTCAAAGATATAATAACATTAGGTTGCAACATTGCATTAAACAATTTAATTAGCAACAAATGTTCAAAATTAATGAATAATTGTACAGAAAAAAACTAAACTTAGAAGTTAGAATACAATAATACTATTAAAAATGTATAAAAAAAGAGTGAAAAAATATCTAATTAATATATTTCAATATTCGTACCTACATCACAAAAATTATTTTTCTAATAATTAATAGTTAAATTTTATACTTATGATTAATTTTTCGTTTATCCATCATAATCATTAATAAACTATTTTATATAATATAATATTTTACACATTGAGATAATATACTTAATATTTATTTATTATAATTATGTATATTAAATATTCCATATAATATCAACTTATATAACTTGAAATTTAATAATCTTTCTATAATACCATAAAAAAAAACAAAAATAGCTTTATAGGTGTATAATAAAAAATAGATAATATCTAAAATCAAATAAAAAATGTTATAGTGTATAGTAAAATTTAAAATAATATAATTATTAAGTATATCCTACAAAAGTACAAAGTACAACTAGTAAAAGGTTTGTCTACATACATATTGTTTTCGATTTACAACAAAATATATAAAACATTGTAATACGTTACAAAATGTAATTTTGCATTTTTTTTTAAAATATCTATAAACAATAAGAAATCGTCAATAGACAATAAGAGTATTTTAATATTTTTTAGATCCAGTATTATGTATGAAATACTAGAACGAGTAGTCAGCAAAGATAGGATATCGATGAATAAAAAAAAACATAAAAATTCATAAAATTAAGCGAATGCCCTTAAAACTCTAAAAAAAAAAAAATTACTAAAAATTTCATGCAAAAATACTTCAAAATATTATGAAATATTACCATTTATAGAACCTACTTGATTATATAATTATTATATTTTTAATGATTATATAATTAATAATTACATTGTAAAAGTTTCAAGTTTTTACAGTTATCGTTTTTAAATTATTTACAAAATAGAGAAATCAATTATCGGAAAAAAAATTCAATTTTTAATATTTATTAATTTTTTTTGTTTTTTTCCTAAATAAAAATGGTACATTAAATTTGGAGATATTCAATATTATTATTGTTCCATACGAAACAACGACGTTTTTTCAATGTGTGTAGTGCGTTTGTTATGTTGATGGCATGCATTTTACACAACGAAAAATACGAAAAACTACTAATTTTTTTTTTTGAAAACTGGCAACAAGTGGCTATGGAAAAGAAAAAGAAATTTGACTTTTATTTTGTTTTTGTGCATTTACATGAATAAGGAATCGCATTGGATCATAGATGTGGAATTTTGAAACTGAGAACTTAATCCTTCACCAAGTATTATACATAATGGTTTTTTTTTAATAAATGCGTTATTTTGTGTTTTTTGACATTAAATTTGGAGATATTCAATATTATTTTTGTTCCATATGATCTATATTATTTATTACATTTATATAGGTATATACATTAGAATGATAGTTAATTACAAAAATATTGTTAGGATTTAAGAATATTACTTACCCACCTAAAATTATTTGGGGCAAACGCCCCAAAAAAATAATCTCGTAACAGCACTGAATATGTTCAACGCTTGTATACGGTTTATCATTATTTCATGAAAATATGACAATTTTACACTAAAATTACATTTAAATTGTGATACACACTATAGGTACCGCACTGAGGTGCGTGCAGTATCGAGTATCGACTATCGTAGTGTGGACAAGGGTGTATTTGAGTCAAGATCATGGGCTGAACTAATTTTTTTTTCGTGTGAATTAATAAAAATAAGTACCTACCAAATTTAGTTATTAAATCAATGTATTATATAGTAAAAATACGAGTGATGGCGATTGAGCGAATGCCCCCTTCAAATACGCCCTTGTTGTATGGTATTGTTCTACAGTGCAATATTTTCCTTGCAGCCTACAGTGACGGAGGAAATGGGTCTATGCGATTAGCACGTTTTTTAAATACCAACTGGCGAAGTAGTCAGTGCGTGCTCCAATTTTTATCTGTCTGGCTTAAGTGCAACTAGTAATTCCATATAATTATAAAGGACGACCATTACTGTTAACTTAGAGAGTGTTATCTAGGCTTCAAGGTGGATAAAATATACTCTTCTTGTTCATGAGCTCTCTAGATGATAGATTAACTTTATTGGCCCTAGATCTTAGCTGTTAATGGCAGCAGAGGCCGTCTACTTAAATTTGTACACTGATTACTGCAAATAACTTGGGACAAATTTTTAGTTTTACCACCTACCTAGTTTTTAGTTCTACAGATAATATTATAAAACAAAAAGTTTAACATGCACCTAATAAACATTTTTTTCCAAATCTGTGATGTATTGACGTGTGAGTTTATTAAGGCATTACCCTTAGCTTAGTTGCCAATTTTCCATGATTAATCAATGAGGTACGAATCAAGATTTATAGATATTAAATCTTATTTTAAGCAAATTTTCGAGATTTTATCATGTTAAATTTCAAATACTTAACGATTTTTACCTAATATCTATAAAACCATAAAAGCAAAATATAGTTTAATTAAGTATACTATGTAGAAAATGCTAACAAATAATATAATTAGTTAAATATTCAAGTTTACAGGTATTAATTTATAATATATATTTATTATGCTTAAATGTTATGAAACTCAACATATCTCATGTTATTACAAATTTGATAAAATGCTTACATTATACTATATTATATTATTGTAACTATAGGTATTTGTTACATGTTATACTCTATAAATAGTACTGATTGTTAGTGAGTACTAACTACTGAGTAGATATAGATATAGATATATAATTAATGAATATTAAGAGGATGTCAGATCTTGGCACAATAATTTAATATTTGTTTTATCTCTTAGACCGATGTGCAACATAAATAGATAAACCATTTAATAAATTATTTAAAACATTTATGCAAGTAATATTGTTTTACATGATCTTTAAGTAATCTTCAAGTAAAATTAACTATTATGAAAATTATATGGGTTATTATATATTTTGAGAGCTTGCTGTGCATTATACTCTCAAAAATATTATTAATGCTGTTTAGTCTACCTTGGGTCCAAGAGAAAAAACAGTATGCTGACATATTCTTAGTAAATATTACTCTAAGACAAAACAAACACAATAAATTGGAAATTTTTAACTTATTTATTATCTTAATTACTTAAATCCAGACTAAATATTATGTTAAATAATTATCAATTATTATTTTTTTTATTGATGAATCAATAAGCTACAAAAGTTTGCTATGTTAACAATATTTATCAAAAATCAATAATATTATCGAATTTCTTTTTTAACAACAATGAATATAGTTTAAAGTAAAAAAAAAATCATAAAATAAATCAAAAATAACTACAGTACAAAAATATTTTAACTAAAAATTAAAATGGAAGAATAGAATAGTTTGTCACAAAAAAGTAATAATTAATATAATTATTATTGGATTTCGTATATTGTTTATAGACATTATTTATAATTTTATTTTTTTGTTGCTGCTACTTAGGAACTTGTTCGTATTTTAGCAGAGTTATAATGCTGTGGTTTGTGCGATCATAAAATGTTGTAAATAATGTATGAGATCAAACACATAATATGCTCATTCATCATATATATATATATATATATTTTTTTTTGTTAATAACATCAAATAATTTTAATACTGAAACTAGCATGGGAACAAGAGACAATAGAATTTAGTTTTTTAAAAGTTAGGTATTAATATAAGTTATGACAATATACTAAATTAATATAATAAATAAACTATAGAAATCCATAACTTTTCATGTAATTATAATTGATTACACTTAATCCCTAATAAATAATATTTAATTTGTAGGTATTCTTTCAAATCTATATTTAAAAATTATTAAAATATCTCTAATATTTATCATCCCCTAACATGGTCCGTTAATGTCAAAAACAATCAAATTACTAATATTCATTTAGAATATTATTTCATAGAATAAGGTTATGGGAAAATTCTATACCTGAAATTAAACATTATGTTTTCTATATTATAAAACCATTTTAAATGCAATGACGTTATAAACTTTAAAGATCTAAAATTATTGGGATATTGTATATGAATTAAAGTCTATGCAAACATAAATATATCTAATTATATATTATGTTTGGATTGTGTTCAAAGCTGAACAATTGGCGCATGATTCCACAAAGATAAATTCTCAAAATGAGCTGGCACTGTTAGTAACGCATCATCAGTTGAACGATTGACAGAACAGTTCTGTAATACATTTTAATTATTAAAATAATATTATTATATAGAACTAACAAAATAAATTATCAGTAAATAATTTTTTTCATTAAATATTAGAAAAAAAGAAATAAACAAAATGATTTTTTTTGTTTTAAGTATACCTTCGGTTGCATACGGTATGTGTCCACACATTCAATGTTTAGCTTAATCACTTCCATTTTGCATTTGTATCCGCTTAAAGTCAGTTTTATAATGGTGTGCAAAGGTACGTTAATGTATGGTAATTCTTCTGCAAGTAAAATATAAATAAAATTGTTAAGAATCAAATGTTAAAACCATATTTTTTTTTTTTTTTTTTATAAGTTAAATTACCATGTTTCTTATTCAAAAAATATCCAAGTAAGCATCTTAAAACAGCTTGGTGACTGATTATCAATAAATTATCCATATCTCCTTCAAGTTCCAACAATACTGGTTTTAATCGTGTCATAATATCTATGTAAGATTCTCCCCATGGATAGCGATACTGTAACTTATCTTGATCACGCCAAGCAAACTCTTGTGGAAATTTGCATTGCATCTCTTCATAACTCAATCCTTCACATACACCCTAAAAAATAAATAAGATATTCAACATAAAAGTTATTATAATATAAACAAATTAAATGTGTACGTACAGCATATAACTCATTGAGAAAAGGTACAGGTTCAATTGGTGCTTTAATACCTTGAGCTGTTTGGTGGGTGCGTCTCAATTCACTAGTCCATACACGTAATCCTTCTAAACGATTCTCATTGTTAAAATAGCGTGCTAATGCTGCAGCATAAGTGCGACCACGAACTGACAATTCTGCATCTCCTCCAATACGACCCAAAACATTGTTTTCACTTTCGCCATGCTATTAATAAGTTATCAAGTTGTTATACAAGTAAAAAAAAAAAAATATTAAAGTTTAAAAATAAACCTACTCTTGAAAAATAAAATGTTTTTGCTAATGGTTTGAAATTTGAAACAAAGGCTAGAACCTCACTTTGCAAAGGAGAATTCAAACGACAAACAGTTAGTGATTCTCCTAAATACAATTATTTCATTAATTATAATAACATAAATATATTTTTTTTTTTGTAAGCATATTTTTTTATTTATTACCTGCATTTAAATATTTTATGTAGCTATAGCCATCTGTTTTTGGTTTCATTGGTTCATGTTGTTCCATATAATGTTCAATCTTGTGATGAAAATCATCAAGAGCTTTCTCACTAGACATATTTCTATAGTCTTTGCTGAATTGCATCACTTCTTTTACATTGTGCTCAATAAGCATCTCATCATCACAAACACACTCAATAAATAATACCTTATATCCCATGACCTTAGCAAAATGATCGTATACAGTTTGGCGACGAGCTTGTGTTATATGAGTGCCATCCAATATCTGAAACATTCAATATACAAAACCTAAAATAGTGTAAAATTCTTATAATATATAACCACTTAATACATACAGCTACATCTCCTCCATCTTGTAACCATTTAGTGGCATCATCTTGTGCTTCTTGTGCACTTAATTGACGAATCTCAGCCGCTTCACTGTTCTCTTTACGAAAGAGGTCATGGCTACTATACAATTCAATGTGTTTACGTCTGTAAGAGCTCACAGAAAACACTAGAAATAATACATAAAACAATTATTTATTTGTTTAACACAAATTGACATAATAAACACATAAACATAAAACAAATACCTAATAAATATCCAATATAAATTAGTGTTGATAAATAAAAACTGATATTAAGTTTATAATCATCTCTTAATCGTTAAGATAACAAAGTCTAATAAGAAAAAATAATCTACATACTTTTAATTACCTATCATAATTGTATGAATATAACTGATTTACATACTCTTATATTTTTAATTAATTATAGAATATTATTTTGCAGCTCTTGCGCGACAGAGGAGCGAGATAAAAAATAAAAAAAGGCTTAGCTTAACAAAGGAAAAGGTAAAATTAAAAATATATACTCTTATAAGAATATTTTTTAAATATTAAGCTTAATAAATTACTTAATTTCATATTTAATATTGAAGTTATGAGTAATGAATATTGATAAAGATATTTTTAACTGCCTAAGGGAATTATGATTAGGTAAATTTACACTTATAACTTATAAGGTTTCAAATTAAACCAAAACATCAGAAATTTAATTGATTTTGGTATTGTGTCCTTCAACTATTTAGATTAATTAAAATTACCAAAGTATTATTGTTATACATATTTAATTTTTTTGATAGGAAAAATATTCACATTAGTTTTAAACAGGGAAGGCCTGTCTTTGTGTGATAGCCAGTAGTCTGGCTTCTTAGCATTATAAATTATTAATCAGTAATCACCTAAACGGCTAGATTAATGTTAGCTATGATACACTTTTTTATAGAATATTTATTTTAAATCAAATTTAATTTTTTTTTTGAAAATGTTATACTTAATTTTAGTGCTTATGAATTAATATCATACCTTTAGCCTTATGATTTGTCCAATTAAGATATTGTTGAATCTTATAAGCAAGAATGGTTTTGCCACGTGCTGGCAAACCTACCATTGTTATAACCAAGGGCACAAAATGTTGGCCGACTGAAAAATTAAACATACAAATGTTAATACTCGGCAATAAAAGCAGTATATACAAAAGTACTAGGGTTAATAGAAAAATATGAAAGGTACCATTTGGCCAGGTATTCTCAATAATTTATTGGCCAATATTCAGGAAATCACTTGAAAATAGATTTTTTGGCTAGTTAACACATCATTAAATTACTTAATAAATAAGTAGTTTTGTACCTATATTAAGTACTTTGTAAGTACCTTCGTACTACCATTGACTTTTGTCTACAGAAAAAATTAAGTGTTTCTAAATTCATTTTAAATAATGAACATTAATAATAATACAATTTTCTTAAAAAGTTACTATTTTACACATAGTATACCTAATTGTATAAATAAAAATTGAAACACTATTAAAAAAAAACTTAGTAAATAATTGTGATCATTCAAAGTAGGACTAAGAAAAGAAATTATTTGTAGGTACAACCAAAGTTATAATATTTCCAATAATTTTATTAATTATGCGAGCAAAAACACTCAATACCAAAAATAGCTTTTGTTAATGTAATAATATAAGGATTTCTTTAAAACATACCATAATAAATATTGTAATTTTATTATTGGAGTTAGGCCAAATGTAGAAGCATTTTACTTTATCAACAGAACACTTTTTTAGCTACCCACACGGCCCCAACAACACGTCATATTTAAAAAATATAACATAAATGAAACAGTTTTAAAATAAACAGGACCTTTAGTTTTAATACATAAACAGCCTGTATTAGTTCAAATTGAACATTTTATGTTGATATCATTGTAGACTTAGAACATGGTTTTAACAATCTATATTAGGTGAGTATACAGCTTAAAGAATATGTGAAAATTTGTTTTCACCTTGGAGCATTACTAGCGGCATTATATCTTTCTTTCCAACCATATCGTCATCCTCAGATTCAGACTGCGACTGACGTTGCCAGTCCTTTTTAATGGGACGCATCATGATAGTAGGCGCCATGAAGTTTACGTCACACTAAGAACAGGACTCGCAAGCTCACACCGATTATAACTATTCTATACTGCTAGCGGTGTGTGGGACTAGAGCACGGCGATGGTGTCTAGCTCTGAAAAGTGGTCTGAAGACGTGTGATAGATGAGTTTCTGCAGGTCTGGCCTCATGCCACCAATGGATCTTCTACGAACGACGTAGTCCACTTTGCTGGCCAGTGTGATGGTGCACAGGAAATTTGTCGAGTCCACTTTGGCCACCGGCGTGTAAGAAGCGCGAACAAACGGTATATGGGATACCGGATGTCTTTGTATTCGTCCGTGAACACTTACGCAACGTGTGCTATCTCTGTGCAGCGACCGACGCTACGTGTGCAAAGGTAGAACGGGTACGACGAGAGAAAGAAAACGGTGGTCGGCGGCGAGTAGGAGGAGTGGTGGAAGCGGCGATCGGAGCGGTGTCGGAACCGGAATAGGACACACCGTCAGTGTGTTTTTACGACAACGGTAAAACGAATATTCAGCCCTTGAGTTGTAGAACTCTCGTGATGAGATTGACGTCGGCGGATTTCAGACGACAACAGAAATACAAATACATTGTCGACAGGTGTGCACGGTAGGTCGGAAAAAGGGAGTTCAATGCGCCAGTAAAATACACGATATTGTTGTTCTGTTCTTTTTCAAACACCGGAACCGCGTACAGTGCGAAACAATAAGAACAATAAAAACGATAAAAGTAAAAAAAAAAAAATAAATGGGTAAAAACAATAATAAAAAAAAAAAAACCACTATCTATCCTACAACGGCACGACAGACTCGGAAGACCGACAACTGAACACTGTTCACCGACGAAGTGACGAGTGACGACTGACGTGGGGGGGCAATGGTAAAAAGTGGCGCGACGAGCAGCTGCAGGCTGTGTACGCTACGGCGCTTCGAGTATATTACGTTTTATACGGCGGAGTACTCTATGGCCGAGACGTATAGGCGCGCGACGAACTGTGCGGATGCGGCGCTGCGACGACGGCGACGTACTGCGGCGGACACTGATACTGAGTTATCCGAGAGAGAGAAACCGAGCGATAATATCGCGGTGCGTGCGCGGGACGACGACGTGCTTATCGCGCGTTACTGGCTACTGGCCGCAAAATCACGGTAATCGATAGCAATCCGTCCGGGCCCGCAACGGAGACGGCGCGTAACGCGACGATGTGAAAAAAATAAAGTTCGTCCCGGCAACGTGTGGTGGGAGATGTGGGTACCGTTCACGCGCGCGCACTGCCGCACACCCTTAACCCGTCCCAGACCGTATGGTGGCGGTCTGCAGCTGCCGCAAAGACCGCGAGCCGAAAATCGCTCTCGGTGGCATTGTTGTTGTTGTTGTTGTTGACCTGTTACCACTTATTAGTCCATTACTACCACTACACCGAATATAATATTACGCACAGTCGAGTATTTTATTTCTAGCGCGCCACCAATGCCGACCCTCTTCATTCGAGCACTTGGACGCGTTTTTACGTCGTAGTTTCACGCCGTCGGTCAAGGTCGTGTTCCGTTCATCCCCTCGTACCTCCTCATAGACATTTCGTAATTTGTTATCCCTTCGGTCCTTCGACGTATGAACCCGGAAACGGCGAATTGCGTTTCGTTTGTTTTAGATGTCGAGGAAGAGAGACTACGCGAGTCGACCACACTAATTTGAAACTACTATTTGATATAAATTACATACGTACAATGTACACGAATAAAGTATTCAGCTGTCAGTCGTTTTTTTCTCGCTAGATATTTCATACGTATACGTATACCTATATATATTATTATATGATATGCCAATATGGTATGTCCGTAATATTCATAATAATATTATATACCTATAGTATGATAAATTGATAAACTACTCTGTGTAGTCACTTCCCGACTCTCATTCCCATACCAACAACCAAGGATAATATTCTATTTTAATATATTAGGTAGTGTAGGTTTATTTTTTCTAAATCAAATGTTAAACGATTCATAATTGATTTATTTCATAAGTATTTTTAAAAGCGTTGTATAACATGTATTACGCAAGTACGCAACACTAACAAATAATATTATTTATAACTTATTGATATTTAAACATTTTAAACTATATCTATCATACCTATATAATATATTTATGCATCAAATCTACGTTAAATTTTAAAAGTTCACCGAGTTAGTTAGTTTGTTAGTTACCTATAACAGCTGACCTGAGTACCTGACTACCCTATGCAGCCATACATATGCGTTTATGCTTAGTTTCTTAATTCGTATATTGTTGAATATATTATACATGTATAATTAATAACTATTAACACGCATATGTTGCAGTACATACATCATTTTTCTGTTTGTCCATTCGCGAAATTACAAAATTGGTCAAAACATTTTATAAAGATTCTATTTTAATGTTGAATATGTTGATTTGATTTCGGATATAGTTACTATCAATTTATTAATCAAAGTATTTTCGAACTGATTTCTATACTTACTTTGTATCATACATCAGCTAGATTTTTAGTATTTACCTATCATCATGTCTTATTCCGACGTGTTTAGCCGTTTAGCGTCTCAATAATGACGTGAGTAATGAGTATATGAAGTACTGAAATATTGCTCGGAACATAATACTATAATCTATAGAAATTAACTAACAAATATGAAATGTAAGTTATAATATCGATTGCACTTTACTCATAAATCACACAAATAAACAGGAAATTATGCTCGTGGTATGCAGAGTAGGAATGATTTTTCTAACTTGTATTTTTCGTCAGTACCTAATCGATGAATCTTTTGCAATAATAATATTCAACTATTGCACGGATTTAGGACACATTTAACTTCCTGATTACAGAAACCATCGTTTTCTGAATGATATAATATTATACAATCGAGTTTTATTAATCGTCATTGTCCTTAAATGCGTGTATCACAGAATTATATTATAGTTGATATTATGTGAGTAAAGCGTTTTTTTTTAACAAAGGCATATTATGGAATGTGTACCTATACTAATATATTGAATAGTCAATAAAAAGGTATTCGACCAACAGTTTAGTTGTTTGGTACATAAAATTGTTTTTGTTCGCTTCTTGTATAATTAAATTAATATAGTCGAGTTATACATAGATAACTCACACTCACATAACAAAACAGCATATTATAACGGTTATTAGCATATTATTTTTTTAATAAAAAAATGTAAAAGTAAATTTTAAGTAATAATAGTAGGTTAGCCGTTAGGTAAGGTTTAGGTAAATACTCATGAACTAACGGTTCAGTTATGTCGTATGGCAGTTTACCGCCCTCATGAGTGTATGCATTACCATTGTTCACATGTATTTATTTATACGGTATAAAGTATACCTACCTAAATTTGATATACTTTTTTTTACAATAATGTTTTATGTGGTATGACAGATAAGTATTTACTTTTACATAAAAACCAACAGCAGAATATCTCATACGCATACTATTAACAATATTTTGAAGTATGATTCAACAAAAATAAACTGTTTAATACAAAATATATAATATGTATCATCAAAACGAAAATAGTTGCGTAAAAAAGTTGGCTGAGTAAAAAATTGTAAAATATACTATATACTTTATTTCTTTGCATGGTTTTATTTTGAGTACTCATACAACTTCAATGATTCATATTTTGTTTTTATATAGAATATCGTTATGTGATCAGGATTTGAATATCATGAAAAATTAACGACATTCAAAGCTGTTTTTTAAATGTGAACTACCATATTAAAAAAAAAAGTGCAAAATAGCCAATTTAGATAGTGATTTTTAATCATATGTAAGTACATTATGCATACCTACTATTATAGTTATATTACCTACCTATCTAGTAGTTATTACTCGATTCCTTATTACATAACTTGATATTATTAATTTATAACAAAATACTACATTAGGTACTCAGATAATATATATTATATATAATAATTTAACACATTTAAAATTATCACTTATCATTTCATCAATTACTATAGTACACAATATAAAATATTAGACTAAATGAAGAAAACATTTTTTCTAGAACTTTATTCGCACTAATGCAGTAATTCGTAAAACTTTGGAGTTTGAACTATGTATTGCCATAGTTGCATGTACTAGTTATATAAAATACATATTGTATTCTTTGATTTATTATTTAAAAGTTAATATAATGGAACCAATTGTGTTGTGGCGTAAATAATGGTTAATCAATTTTTTTTAAAGTGTTCAGAGATAAACTTAAAAATCATATCAAAATACTGTATAGTATTGTTGTGTAGTTATATACCATATTATAACATATTGATAAACTGCTATTATAAATATTAGGTATTTTCTCTAGTTCTTTACTATAGAGTATAGGCTATATTACTATAGTCTATACTCTATAGTCATCATGAATCATGGCTTCAGGCTTGATTTGTATAATATATTAGATATGTTGTGTTATTACTTATTAATTAATAGTGTCATAACTCTTAAATTTTAATATAATAAGTAATAATCTTTATATAGTATATTTACCTATAGCTACACAATATTTCAATGTTATAAACAATACGTTACCTACACGAAGGTTATTATCATAAACAATATTTATGTACGTTATTTGATTGTATTGAGAACATTATGAAAAGGTTTTTATTTTAATAACATTCACATATAATTATAGGATTAAGATTTAGGAATATATTAGTTAGTAGAATAAGAAATATCGTAATAAAAGCTTTAATTTGGTGCAAAACATATTATCATCGGTATCTAAATTAATTTAACAGTTATCACCCACCTATTATCTAAGTTATGCAAAAAATAAAAATACGGTTTAGACTATAATTAACAGGCATAGCGGTGAAGTTACTAAAATCTAACTTCAAAATATTTACCATATTATTAAAATCCACAAATTAATACAAATATATTCAAAAACCATATTCAATTACCTAGGTACACTATAGATGCATAAATTGTATTAAATTTAGCTCAATATTCTTAAATTTGTACTTGTTATACCACTTATATCATTATAATTTATCAATTCACGACATTTTTATATTAACTTATTAAGTAGTCTTACTATAGCTTTATAAAAATTTAAAACTATACATAATTAATACAGTTTTATTGTTGTTGTTGTTGTTGTTTTTTTTTTTTTATTAGAAGTTATTTATATGCTGCACCAGTTTCAGTTTTTAGATAGAAAGTTAAATGGAATCTGTTTTCTGTTTATATCTTTCAATAAAATTAGTACAATTTATCTTACGAAGAACATTGGAGCTTTTAGAATATATTTTTTAATAGTTTAATTTAATAGTTAATATTCCAATGATTTACAATTTTTAAATTTTGATATTTAAAAACTTTATCCTTAAAAGTTTTTTATTGTTGTGGTAGTATACTTGTATCAGTTGTATCAATGGTACATATTTTTTTACGCAAAATTATTACTAAATGATAAACAGGATCGGATTTAGGAATTTGACACCCTGGACCAACAAAAAATTTTCTACGTTTACCGAATACAAATTAAATGCAATTTAACTATTTAAGTATGAAAAAATTAATCACCTGAAGCAACAGCACCCTGTAGCCTCCCCTCAGATACTAATAAAATATAAACATAGGATTATTTATACCAAATAATTTTTTTATTTATAACTATATGATAGTTTAATTTTAGATTTTCATATTTTTTTCTAAAATAATAACGTGTATATATAAATTATTAATAAAATTTCCTGTTAATTATTTCCAATTTAACTCAATTTGCATATTATTGTAAATATATATTAGGAAAACATATAAATTCCACTGGTACTAACTTTAGACTTGTCAAATAAACGTACACTTCACTGATATTCTTTGTATAATAGATTTATTTTTAAATTTAAAGTTAAAACTAAATTTTGGTACAAAGACAAACATTTCTTCCCTAATTTAACGCTAAAAGCATTACACAACGTGTTCAATGTCATACACATTCATTTTTATAAAAATAATTGAGTTTTTGGTTATTGTCGTGTAGAATATTATGATAGAAATATAGATTTATAAAATTGATGTTCTCGTTCTGATCTGTTCTGATAAAACTTAAGAATCTTAATAATAACTTGGAAAATGATATAGGTTGGACAATTTAGTTAGATTTTATTTGTTTTTTTCTTGTATATAATAAGTATGTATACTTGAGTTTAAAAATTTGAATTTTATTTTTTTATAATATCAATGGAATTCTGGAAATTCACGTTAATTTAGTACCCATAAGCCGTAGATTTTACATTAATTTTTAATTTTTTGTAAGTCAAATGGAATTTACATGTTATAAATCCTATTCTAAAATCAACTCCTTCAAAATCGGTGAAATTTAATAGCTTTCAATACATTGTAACTGTATAATATATATATTATTATATACCCACCTGTATATTGTAATAATGTATTATTTATTAGACTCAATAATTGTTATAGATACTAAGATACATACGTGTATATTACTATTTTTAATGTACCTATATTGTGAATATAAAATCACAATAATTTTAAATGTGATTATGTACAATAAATAAAAGTAAATAGTTGACCATGCAAACGAAGTTGACGTACTTTAAAATAGATACAAGCTTAAAGACAGTGAAAATATATTTACGTAACTAGGTATCTATATTTACATATATTGCAGTAAAAATATAATAAATTCAACAAAGAATTTTATTTTTCTACTTAAAATAACATAATAACGACAAGTAACAACTGCAGATGAAAACAGAAATGACATCAGGAGCTTGTCCTAAAATATTATCAACTAAAAATATTTTGAGACTATACCTATATTTTGTAAAAAAAAAAAAAAGGATTTTTAAGAATTACATCGAGATTAACTTTCAAAAAATAACTAATATTGGTATCAACTTATTTTTTTTCACTATAAGAAATTTAATCTTTTTTATACAATAAGTAATTTAGATAATATTTTATTTAAAATTATACAGTACATTATAGTATTAATATTAATAATAAAAACACGAATATACTTGGAGAGGAGTTTCACTAGTATGGGAATATTCTATAAGATTTTGAGGAGAGTCATTGAAGCCTAGGTACTTATCTATAGAAAATATTCAATGACATTGGCGTGGTAATTGTTATTGTAAAATGTAAGAAAATAATTATCAAATCAAATTAAGCTTATTATACATAATATGTAATTAAATAGTGTTTTAATTTTGTTGTTGTCATTTTATATGAACTTCATGAATAGATTGGGTCATTTGCTTTTTTGACTAGTTGGTTAACGTTTTATTCTTTGAAAACATTGTTCATTGTTAATAAATTTAATATATGTGCATCAATCACAATAATTAGATTTGTATTGTCGTATTAGAATTTGAAATAACTATTTACGTTAATTATAAACAAATAATAATATACCTATAAAAACAATTAAATAGGTATATCATTTTTAATCCTTAAAAGCTTAAGGATTAAATAGATGTGTAAGAAATTTTCCGATCATAATTAACAATCATAAAATAATATTTAAACTTTTATTTTTTAGATGCATAATTAATTAATTGCATATAATTGTAATTGTAATTTGTAATCATATTTTGGACACGTGATTGAAGAATATCTGAATATTAATAGTAATAAGTTAAAAATCATCCATATAATCATATTACCTATTATATTATATATATATATATACCTATCACATGTAATCTGTATCATCATACACATATAAGCCTCAAGTTAATATAGGTAGTAGGTATTTTTATACGTACCTAAATAGTTCTTAATTATTATAGCCTATAAAGTATAAATCATACATATTATTCTTAGTTTAAATTTAACTGTAACTAAAAAAGTATTATTTTTTAATTTCCATAAAAAAAATAAAAGTATTATAGTTTATTTAGAAATAAATAACAACAAGAGGATACCTATTAGATAATTGTATGGTATGAAACTAATTGCTTAATATTGACACTTTGTACAAGATAATTAACGAATAATATTATCATGCTGAAGAATAAAAATTTTATAAATAATTAAATGGGTAAACTCTTGGACAAGTAAAAACAGTAAAATATGAAAATTTCAAGTGCATTTAGAAAAAAAAAAAATTTACAATACATCTGCAGTGTAAAAAGTTATAAAAACATGGAGTATTGTGTTATTTTACTATATTGTGGTATAGTATGGAATACGTCTTTTAGGTATGTAAGTAATAAGCGTGCAACCATACTATACCTACTTATAGATATATTATACCTACGTATTTACAGATTGTATAACCATATCCCCGGTTGACTTTATTTGTTATAGATACTACGGAAAATAACATACGTCAAACCGCGTAATGCACTAATGCATTAACTCTAAACATTATTTTATTCATTATCTACTTTATGTTTATACTGTTTGTATTGCGTTATTGGGAAATCGTCCACTTCACTAGAAATCATTTATGCAAGATATTATACTTATAACATGTAGATTAATAATTGTGTATGTTTATTAAGAATTATTTGATGTTATGTATTTTGATGTATCTAACAATTTTAACACATAAGCGAGGATAATTTTCACCAATTGTAGAAGTGTAATAATTTGTACTTCAATTTTAAACCAGAAATTCGTTAAGTAGATGTTTTTTTATTTTATTTTTACTATAGATATTTAATTACCTATATGATTAATATTTGTTATACCTTTAATTATTATTTTCACTTTAATCCTAACTTGAAAAATATACGAATATCTATTATATATAGGTACTTATAACCTACCTATATATTGAAGAGCAATAATTATTAAAATTTGTTTTTATTCATTTATAAGTTTTAAAATGTGCTTACTGCGTATAACTCATGCTGAAATTTAGATTATTGTTTCAAGTGTTTTGAATTTTCAATCTTGATTCTTAAAACTGAGGTGTGAAGTCATTCAATGTAATAGAAAGTAATTATGAACTATGAATAAGGTATCCTGTTGTTTGTATTTTGATTTATTCTTAAACATGTGTTATGTTAGTTCTATTTGTATTTTCAATTTTATATTTATAATTGGTTTTATTTATATTGAGTTATTATTAAATATTATAGGTATTGTATAGCCACTATAATAGCCGTATAGATATAAAAAAAATAAATTAATGTTTTTAAGAAATAAATAAGTTAGATAAAATGTAAAAAAAGTAACAATTAAATTATATTAAATATTAATATTCTATTGATCATTTGATCGCATCTATAGGAAATTGAAATATGTCAGATGTTTTTGATGTTCCTCATAACTATTTTAAATCGATAATATTATAATTAATTTAAAAAAGATTATTAAATTTCGTAATTATTTAGCAACAAAATGAAATCATGTGTTGTTAGGTACTTATTCCTGGCATAAACATTATACTTTATTTATTCGAATGTTCTAAAAGGGGCAGACATGTCATGACCGTATTAGTATTTTCGACTGGTTTGTTGTTGGTGCAACCGGTTATGTTGATTCTTCTGTAGAGATAGACAACTAAAATTTTTCTTTGAAAAACAAAAGCTTGACCTCTACTGGAAGAGAAAATATAGAGAGATATTTTTTATCATATAAATTTTATGTATACGGTATTCCATTTACTAATCTCAAAAACAATTAGGTATATGTATAAAGTAACAGTGTACCTACCTATAAAATTAGTAACATTCAATTATTTTAATAAATTTCTGATTGAACTATTTGATGACTAGTAGTTAAAATTGATAATGATAATTAATTTTATTGACAATTATTATTATATAAAGTTTCACGTGCTCCGTTGCAGCGGTACTACGCAAAGACCTATGTACTTTTTGGAATATTGTATCGTGTTGAAATGTATTGTTATTTGTTAGTTTCCATAATAATAATTTCTTAGAAAAATGATTTAATAATATTATTAAGCAGAAATGAACAGTAGCCAGACAGTAGGTACTGCCAAAGAAGACGATATAATAATATTTTTACATTATATTCAACACTAATAACGTTCACATTAATTGTACACAATTTTATATAAAATTAATGTGGCGATTTCAGCAGGTAAAGATTGTAAATGCGATATGGTTAGTTAGCTAATGAATTTATGGGTGTCATCCAAAAAGAAATCAACATTTAACGTCCGTCTCAAGTCCTCACCACCCCACAAAAAAGCTTAATTATTTTCATTCATAACTGAAATAATTCAAAACTTAACAATAACACAAATACCTAAGCAGTAATAATTGTCATAAATACTGCAGAAATACATACTATATCGGTACCTATACGTAGCTATAACCTAATCTTGTTTTAAGTGCAATATTTAATTTTCAAGTGTTTCGAACAGATCGTTCTATGCAATTTAATTACCCCAATCTCATAATACATTGGGAAATCGTTATAATCATATGCCTACGCTAATTAGGTACCCATAATACGCACTGTTATTAATTACGCATCATAGTTTTAAAAAATGGTCACTATTTTTTTTTTGTCAGTCGCGTTTTAGGCACTATCGTCGAAAGTAAATACCACAGTATATAAACATAAATAATTGCATTACATAATATTATATCGTTAGATATCGTTCTTCTTTCATTGTCTGTTGTGTACTATCTATCGCGTGTCTGTTGTAATCGGATACTTTTGCCAACATAGGTTATTTTGGCTAGAGTGAATAGTTTATATAACGTTTTATTGAGACGCAATTTCTACGATCACAACGGGTGAGTGGGAGAGGGATCAGGGATTTCAATGAGCACGACAAAATAACAGTGGATTTTTATATTGTGATATATTACAATTTTTTTCGGTCACGCACAGGCGCAGCAGCTATAATTTTTATGTTTCAAACCATGCTATTTGACTTTGTTTTTTACGTAATTAATGATTAATCGCGTGTCGATTATTTTGTTTTCGAACCGAATGTCGCACTCGACCGAAGCTCTATCGGTGTTTATATTATTATTACACTATTTCCGCCGCCGCCACCGTCGACTATATAGGTACGTTACACAATATGCGCCTCGTCTGTAGGGCGCATGCGTTTGACGTCATTTGTTTTTGCGTTTCGTGACCCGCTTTAGGGGACTACTGGGGACTATAATATAATGCCATAATTTATAGCATTTTTTATTCGTAAATACACGTGTTGTGCTCTCGACTACTTTCTCGCCGTTTCATTGCACGTGGTCGTGGCGGCAGCAACGTATAAACCCTTCAGGGTGGTTAAGGGGATTTGCGTCTCGAAAAATGAATATTTTATACAACGTTTCCCATAGGATCTCTCATTTCACGGCCTCTACAAAGTAATCTTTGACGCGTGGTGCTGACAATACGGTCGCGTTTACTGCGTCGTAAAATAATAATAATATTATTATTATTTGTTTTTGTTGTTGTGAGAACCACATGTCACGACTGCAGTGGTGGCGAGTTTAGCACAAGACGTGCGCTACAACCAGGTGGCTTATTGTCACCGCAGCACAAAACGAAAAACTACATCAAAGAGCACATTCCCGTGCGATATATATCTAACATATATATTTTTATATAATAATGCGCATTTTAAAATACATTTTTATCGAATTATATTGCTCCGAGCGGTATACTTTAAGAAATTACAAACCATTGTTTCATTATAAAACCATTAAATAAATACTTACCTATGTGGCTATGTATAAAAAATAAAATGATCACGATAGTCGATGACATAGTAGGCATACTAAGTATGAAGTATACTTCCGAGCCATAGTAATGATATTCGTAGTAGATGTTTCAATTTTCTGTGATTACATTTATGTCAATTAAAACATTTAAAACAAAACAAAAGTTATTGTTATTTTTCATTTTGACAAAATTTGAACTTTAAATATGTAGAATAATAATATACGTAGGTACTAAGTTTTTTTGAACAAGTAGAAATATTAAACAATTAAGAAATAAAAATAGTGGTTAAGTGGGTACCGCTTTGCTGTACATTAGGTGCCGTATGGATCATTATTATACATTATAGGAGTCTTAAATTTGAATTAAATGATAGGTATCATTGTATACGAAAAACGATTCTGAACGGAGATGATTTGTCAGCCTAGGATATAATTTCCAGTGGTTAGTGAAAAAGATGGTTTATTTTTTAATGGCCTGAATACACCAACATTTTAAGTTCTTTTAAAATTAATATACGCTAAACTTATTAAAAATTTTGTATTTAATTTTCAACTCTTAGCTACTTATACAAATTATTTTATGAATTATACCTACAAAATAATTTACAAATATTCATGATTTTGACGAATTTTTGTCAATATTTGAACTTCAAATGCTAATAAAAAAAAAATGTGCCTATGTATTCTGATAATTTTTAAATCACTATAAGAACAACTTATGAGGAACTTTGTATTAAATTTTCAAGTATTTTTATCTGGCCAAAAAAATTTTATCGACATTTCAAAAAAAATAATTTCAGAAAAATTGAATATTTCAGTTGTCTATAAATAGCTCAAAAAAAGTCAAAATATTTTGAAATTCAAATCACATAAAGAAAACGCGAATCTTAATAACTGGTAAAATTTTCAAGTATCTACGATTTATACTTTTTGAATAATAACAAATATTTAAAATCGTTTGAGGATTAATCGTTATCGTTACGCTATTTGCTAAAAATTTAAAATTCAAATGCACTTAAAATTTTTCCTATAATGATGCAACAAGTTTTCTATAGCTACTTGAAGGAAATCTTATGGAAAACTTAGTGTTGTATTTTTAATCCTTAGTTATAAACACAAACAATTTAATGATTTTTCAACTTCAAAATTACTTGCAAATTTTCGCGTTTTCGACAGATTTCGTAAAAATTTGAACTATAAACGCTTATAAAAAAAAAAATTGTGAACAACGATTTTTAATTTGTTTTTAGCTACAATAAGAACAACTCATAAGGAACCTTGTATTAAATTTTCAAAACTTTTTGGTCATCCAAAATTTTTTTATCGACACTTAAAAAAAATTTCTCAAAAAACTCAAAAATTTCAGTGGTCTATAAATAACTTTAAAAAACTCAACATTTTTTGAAAATTTAACTGTATATAGATAACACTGACATAAACATTTTGTGAAAATTTCAAGTATTTACAGTGATTAGTTTTTGAATTACAACTATATAAAAAAATCAATTTGGTCAAAAACTGGTTTTGCGTAAAAATTCCAGTTTTTCCTTAATTTTTTTTTGGTTTTTCCCGGCGCTTTTGAAAACTATTGGGAAATTCAAAAAATGCACCAACTAGATTCATTTTGCTATCGGGATCAACCCCAAAGTTTGAAATTGAAGCATTTTTTCGATATGTTCTCGTGTACACAGACACAAAAAAAAAACACACAACATTGTATGTATATATATCAATAACTTAAAATTTGTCTGAATATTTTGAAAATATTATTGGCTCATTAGGTATTAACACAATAAAGAATATGATCATTTAGGTATATGACTAATATCTTTTCAGAATAAATCATTATTTTATGGGTGAATATCAACTTATTAAATGTCGTAAAAATTTGAACTTCAAACATTTATAACAAATTGTTTTGTTATTTCCAGTAGAATTTTTTTTTATAATTAGATAGTAAGATTTTTAAAACCCTTGTACTAAACGTTCAAATAAAAAAACAAAATTTTTATAAATTTCAAACTATAAAATAATTTGCTGATTTTCATAATTTTAACTTTAATAAAATAAAAATGTATACAATAATGTTCCGTAATTAATATTCCCGTATTTTTTTTTATTTTTCCAATTGTTTTCAACAGTACTGTGAATATTTTACTGTTAATCCCCTTCCCCTCCCATCAAGCATCACCTAGATATAATTTTATCCTAAAACTATACTCAAATGTGAAGAGATTGAAATATTTTCACTGTTACTAATTTAATATAAAAATTAACTAAAGAGAATTGATATAATCTATTAATAGTGTAATCGTGTTAATAATGTATTAAATTATGTATATTATTATAGATACGTTCGAAATATTTTACTACATAAAGCAATTACTGTGATCTAAACCTTGTATCATTTTATAAATCTTCAATATGATAAATTGATGACTCAGACTGTATTTAATAGTATAAAATTGCCTTGTTGATATAAGATGATTCAAATAATTAAATAATGTAAATTTTATATTGTTTATGTCAATTTATTATTGTGAAATGATAATGTAAAAACAGTTTTGAATGATGAAAACACAATTATAGACAAATTTACGGCTGTTGGTCAATAACTTTAAATTGACTATAGTTAATTAATGCTTTGCTATATATTATGTTTTACCAAACAATTTATATTAATGTGATGCTGGGAAGATTCATTAAAACTCTATTATATATAATTTTAGAATGACGTAAAATAAATTAATAAATGGCATTATTTTACGTTAACTACAGGAATTAATTTTTAAATTAATAACAACGTTGTAATAATAATATGAAATATTCAAATTTGTTTTTAAATTAAGAAAATAATTATTATAAAAAATATTTATTTAAATTTAGTAGATTTATATGATTAAAAACATATAATGGGTACCATACCTATCTACTACTGTATTATATTCATTTAAGCCATTTAAGGTATTATAATGCATTAAATAATAATAAATATTATGTCACAACTCTATTATCTAATTATAATACCAAGTCAGTAGTCACCAGTCACCCTATAAAAAAGTTTGATCCTTTATAAATAAAACAAATAATATAGATTGACCTGGGCGAAAAAATTAAAATATATATTATCTTGGTTTTATATGTGTTTCTAATGTTACTTCAAAATTTCAAAATTTAATTATATGCACGGTGGTATGCAAAAATAGTAAGTAAATAAAATATCATAAGAAAGCTCAATTTATTTTCAAAACAAATTATAGTACTATTAAATGATTTACGTCCACTAATTGAATACATGTATATATCAAATATTTTTAAAATATTTTTAAATAAAAATATGGTATTAATTGTTTTGTATCTAATTCACAATAATACAAATGCCGGACTACTAAAGCTATCACTATCATTCGACATACCCTTCGAGTTTTTATATTTTAAAATATATAATGGGTATTAATGGCATAAATAGACGATAAGAAATAAATATTACTTATTATACTGTTCTTATCGTGGTTAATTAAGAAAATTTATTATTTTATTACGTATCTAAATCAAATTCAACTATCGTTATGTATTAAATAAAAATGAATGCTTATCATAAAATATATTTTATGAACATAATATGCCTAGTGTGGCTTAATTATATCATAATATTGTGCTGATTTCATGTCTCGAAGAAATTGGCAATAGTTCATAAAGTTCATAACGTAGGTAGTAGGCACTAACGATTTAATGTTACAGTGATAGTTAATTGTAATAAAAATCCAAGTTTTAATTAAAACAGTTGAATTCAGGAGATGAGATTCAACGTAGGGATAAATTGTGGTCAAAGCGAATAAGTTATTGTGATTTAAATATATCAATAGTTAACTTCTAAATTTCAATGGGCTTATATAAAGTCATAAATGTTTTTTGGTCCGTAAACGTTATGTACTATTAAATTAATTAATACTAAATTACATTTTTTCCGTAATTTTCTTATAAATATTTAAGTATAAAATCTTAAAATTTAGTATTAATGTTTTTTTGTGTGCTGTAAACAAGATCCTTTTAAAATCAAAATCGAAATACATCCGTTCGTTGAGGCCGTTGTATTTAGTGTTACTTTTCAGTCATCCTTCATAGTCAATAACAACACACTCTGAAAATAAAAATTACGTAGCTAATAGTTTTCTTAAATTCTACTAATAAAAAAAACTAGAAAAAATAATTTAATTTAAACTAAACCCTCGTTTAAATTTGAAACGTTATATTGTAACACCGCCATTTTAGAGCTTTAATTGGATCAAAAATCGGTAAGTATTTAAAATTTTCAACAATTACACATCTTTATTATTAATTATAATTTGAACACTTATTTTGGTAGAAAAAATTTTAAGTTAGCCTTTAATTTATAGATAATATGAAAAGTGAAACACGCGAGCAATGAATAATAATAATACAAATAATACAACACAAAAATCAATGCACTACTAACTAAATTACTGAGGTTTGAGATGAAACATTACATAACTTATTATATATATATAATATAACCTTCGCACGTCACGTCATCTTCAAATTTATAGCCCCGAGTTTTCATCGATACACATTTTCAGATATGTATAAAGCTAAGGTTTAAAAAAGCCGCGGTAAATCAAATCCATAAATATTGTAGAAAACTATTATAATTCATGACACTTTTGAATAAAAGTGTGTGGTTTTGTCAAATTAAATAAATATATGTATAGTTGCAGTCTGCAACGGTCTATTGACTATTTGGCGTTCAAAGTATGTACCTACTTATCAATCAAAGTATAGAATATATAGATTTTTTATTTGTCTAAAATAAATTTTAACAAACATATTAACTCGGTTGAATCCGAGTTTCATCCCGGGAACCTTTTTTGAAATCAATTCCGTTTAAAAGAGTATGATTAAAATAATAATAAATAATATGTATAAATGTATTGTTGTTATCAAATGCATAAAAAAAAAATGTAATAATAATATTTGTAATATTAGTACATCTTTATAATTTAATAATAATAATAAATATAATAAAACTAAATACGAAATTCAATAATTATTAAATACATAAAGTCAAACTGGCATATTAATGCTCAAAAACAAAAAAAATGTTGATAATGTTAAATTTGATTATTTTGGTAATATATTATTATTAAATTCGATGGTCGATGTTATTAATTTGTACATTTTATACATACCTATAGTACAATTTAAAAATACTTAGCACATTACGGAATTTGTATATCCATAAAAAACCCAGGACAGAATGAGTATAACTTTAAATTCAATTTTTATACATAGGTACATGAGACAGAACTCGGATGCAGCCATTTATTTTATATTCATTGTACATAATTCTAAACAAACATATTATTCAACTATGTTACTTAATATTTATGTTTTGATAAAATTAGTTTTTTGTTTTATAATCTGCACACATATACTATATTGCACACAGTATTATTCATTTATAGTTTATACCATTTTAAACCTTAAACCATTTAAATTTTAAATTACAAGACCATACTTAATCCTATAAGTTCAATTGTGACATATTTTAAGTAACTCAAAATAATTTGATATTTTATTTACTTTTCCAAAACTCATTGTCTTATCCAATTATAGTAACTAGGTACCTACTTATTATAAGTTATAACCTGAAGGCAATATGCAAACCAATATGAAATTCACTACCTAATAAAAGATTCATAGTACCTATATAATATGTACACCTATTTTGTGTAGCATAATAACGACTACTTTGGTTTTAAATTAATTTATTATAAGTTAATTGTATAGTTATAGCTAACATAACCCATTTAATATCAATTAACCTATAAATGGTAATTTAATACGAGTATAAAAAACACGTAGCTAATTATATAAATTAAGTTTTCAGCTCTAGTTATATATTAGTTTATTTTAATATATTCATAAATGTGTAAATTGAAAATTTCTTTCAAAATTAAATTTTACCTAACTACATATTTGCTATAACTGTCTATCATTAAATTAATAACAAAGCAGTAAAATTTGTATAGCTATATGCCTATACTATATTATAATACATATGTAATACTTAACTTTCCATTTAGGGAAGCGTCCACTGTAAAGATTAATTACTGAGATTTGTGGACACATTTTGAATAAAAACTTTGCTTTTGTTATTTTTGAAATGTAGATTGTCTACTGAAGTATTATTTTTAAAACAAATTAAAATAATTCTAGATTTTTTAAAATCGAAGTCCTTACTCCTTATGACCTTATCTATTTCAAACAATTTATTAAAGATTTAATATAATGATAATTTTAATATGATGATAATTTATAAATCTATATATATAATTCTAATTGAATAAATAGATAATGTTTTTAGAGTCTATAATTATAAATTCTATAAGTGGAATTCAATTAAAATCATGTATGTAGTAAGCCAAGATACCCTCAAAACCACTTGTCTTATACTAATATTTGTGCAGTAATTATTTATTATAATTAAGTTATAACTTTTAACTTTCAACAATTTTTAAAATCTTATAATTTTATATTATTTTAGAGTTTATACTCGAATAATTGTATGTAGCAATGTAGCATATATCAACTTATGTGTGGATTTATTTAGATTTTCAACAAAACACTATCGCAGTATCCTTAAACATCTTTCTTCAATTCATAATAATTTCATTATGTCAAAAACATGCTTTTAGTGAATCATTTTTAGTTATTCTCATTGTGTAATAGGATCGTGTCTTTTTAAAACATTGGTGATTTTTAACAATTATGTGTCATATATTTTAATGTACAATTCTAATGGTATAAAATAAACGATTCTTAATAATTTATAAATTGAATCAAAGCCCTCATAATTAAATTAGGTAAATACATTTTTAAATAGGTAATACTTTACCTACATATTATAATATATTGTATAATACTGTAATGTGTATGCACGATAAATGATAACTGATGAGTGATGAACCATCATCCATCGATACCTATGTGGTAGGATGTAGTACCTATTCTATTTTTTATTTCTACGTATCAGCACATCTAGAAGGGAAGTACACAGGGAACTTATGCACCTTCCTCCCCCCAAAAAAAGAAAAACATTTTTCTATTTAAAATTTTACTATTTTTAAGTAAATATTATATTAAAATATTTTATACTGTATATTGTAAAAAATAAGCACCTATTATGTTACATCTATAGATAATATGTGCTCTTCGCTTATTTGCACCTTAAAAATCTTGTTCTAGTTGTGCCCATATTTCTACGTATCTATTATGTTATTGTCCACAATTAATAATATTTCGACGATAAGATTATTTAAAGTCTCAAAATAATTTTAATAATATTACCAAATATTAAAATACACTATAATATATGTATTCATTATTTTATAATATTAAAACATTTAAAACTCTTTTATGTTATTATTTAACTGTTTTATACCATAAATATCTATAAAAATCAAGAACATGATAATTATTGTGTTTAGTATAATTGTATTAAGTATTTATATACCAACAAATAATACTATTATAAGCGTTAATTTTGTATTAATAAGTAAAATATTATACAGTTATTTTATCATATTTGATGTTACTTAGTATTAGAAAAAACAATACATTTTTACAATTACTAGGTATGTCATAGTTTGAATAGGTTTTTAGAAATTAGTAATTTTTTTAAAAATACATAGAAATGTTATACATTTTTAGACATTTAGATAGAAAACATAAAATATTTTTTTGATAATTATTCTACTTTAAACCATGATTTAAGTTTTTATATTACGTATATTTATACCGTAAGTTATAAGTTATAATAATTATCGCCATTCGTTACACACGCTTGTCACGACTTTTGATATCATTTTTTTAGTTGTAGGTGATATACCAATATTGTTTTTATAAAAATGTTATCTAACAATTTACACTTTGTTTAGCAAATTGGTATACACTCATAGTGGCTTATCTTTGTCTTCATATTATTTTATTAATATAAACTAATGAAATATTCTACAGAAGTTTTGTGCATCTACTTTTATTTACTTTACATATATGTTAAACAATCACGTGTTCTTTAAATGTGTTTACCATTTTAGTAATGTTCATTTGAATAATCTTAATTTAATTAGGTAATATAATGTTAATTGCTGTTTATAATTGTATATATTTAACTTAATCTCTGTATTTTAAAGTTAATTATTATTATAATTATTATGATAAAATTAAGTTTAATTTTCAAGATGTCAGCACAATGTTTTCTCTTTCTGACCCATGTGTGAATAGACAAAACGCAATCACTCTAAGTAATCTTAGAGTAAAATCAGCCACTATAAAAATTATTGAGTTAATAATGGAGGCTATGCGATATATATATTTTTTTTTTGTCTAAATAATGTTTCAAAACAATTTTATATACGTTTAAATTTTTATCCATGTATTATATATATATTAATATAAAACCCTCAAAAATATTATTTATTATAATTTTTGTAATAGGTGATTTTACTCTAATATTAGAAAGTCTTAAAACGATTTTACGAGAATGGGTCTTATCTATGTTGCACGCGGATCTGAGAGAGATAAAAAATATTGCGCAGACATCATCTTGACCTCTAAGTAAATATTTGTGATCTTATATTTATTGTTTCATATAATCATATATAATACTAAAACTGTAAACCAAGGCAAGGTTAGGATAGTTAAGTCAGTTTTCTCACTTTTTCAAAATTGGTACATTTTAGTTTTTTATATTACACCAACAATTATCCAATTCTTTTCATTAATATAAACTCCTTTCATTATTAATAGTTTTATAATCTATATTCAGTTAGAAAATATTAAATTTTAATTATCTACTGAATGTCTAAATCTAAAAATATAATAATATTTAATTCATACCTATAATAATAAAATGTATATGTATTTAGTATTTATATTATATCTAGACTTATAAACAAATATGAGTAGAATTATTTTAGAGTAGGTATAATGTACATCATACCTATACAATTAAATATTTAAAAATATATTTGTATGGTATTTGGTAATTTATAATTTTAATCAGTTATTTGTACATATTATACATTAAACATAAAAAAAACTAAGGTGATGACCGGTAGGTATGCATTATAATTATGATGTCATACATTCACATCCATACCATGTTATTTTAAACCTACAGGTAAAAGTATAAAATTATTGTAGACTCTAAGCCAACTCATAATATTATTTGCTATAATATGAATTATAATTATTTTGATCCACTATAATACAAATTATATTTTTATGTATTTGAAAAAATATAAAGGTAAATCCTATGATATGTATACACATAGTATTTTAATATATTGTGTGTTATTGCAAAAACATCGAATGTTAAAATTGAAATAGAATTATATTTTATTATCCACTCATATATTTATAAAATATTTTTTTAATCTTAGATTATAATTATTTATTGGTACCACACATATTATAATAGAGTAATTAACTTTTATATTTTTTACTGATATACTTCAATCTATTTTATATTGTTTTGTTTAAAAGAATCATTTAATTTATTTTTATATTTATTTGTTAGTCTTCAAATTAATCTTTATTTCGTGTATACCTACTAACCTATTACTTTGTTCATTTATATGCATGCGAATTTCATTCAAAAAACACGTGCACATATTTTATCATGATGACACCGGCTCAAATAAAACTAATTTGCTAACAAGTGTAATGTAATTATATTATTTCTATGCTGATCTATTTGCTAAATTAATTACTAATTACTGTTACTATTTAAATGCCTAATGAAGTTGTCAAAAATGTTATTGCAGACACGATGATCATAAAGAGAAATCTCGTAGATACTAAACATAATATAGTATTATAGTATCTACATTTAAAATTTCAATTTATAAACGATTGTTTTTTAGTACCAAGTTTGATTGCCCTTTAAGAAGGTCCTTCTTAATTACACGTTTGTTATTATAGTCTTAGCGAATAACCTATTTTTATGTATGTTCATGAGGTATTTTAGGATTGGCAGACGAAGTGTTTTGAAATACATATATTGTCAAAGGTATCTACGTGGCTACTAGCTACGTACAGACGTATAGTATATCATCATTTATCAACACTAAATATAATTTAGGTATCCAAACTATCTAACTGTATTAATCATGAATATAGATGAATGGCAAGGAAAAATGTCAGAACTATATTCCATTAGGTACCTATATTAATATATGATAATACCTATACTTTTAAAATTCTAACAAATTTAAACTTAAAAAATGTATTTAAAACTTATTAACTATTCGTTTCAAATTCAATTTTTATAAAATATCACAAAAATTTGTGTTATTTATAAATTTATATCAGGCAAAAAATGAATTCTGCTATCAATATAACACTATCCCTTCTCTACCACTATTATTAAACCTGAAAATGTATCACTTTGCTTCGATATTAAAGTATACATTGATTAATCTTTAGATGATTAAAATACTAGTTTAACATTGAATGCTTTTAACAAACAAAATATAGTTTAAAGATTCAGTTTTAAAAGGTAATTGGATTGACGTCATTATGAGATCAAAGTTCAGAATAATTGAGTAATGTACATTAAAAATACTTAAATGTTAAAAAATTATTTTTCATATTTAATTAGCTTTTTCTTATAATAATATATACAATTATAAGTGCTACGTGTGACGTGTATCACGTATGCACAAATACTTTAGTATTTATAATATCTGTTATATATATATTAATGCACTTACAAAGTATATTATTATTCATTATTAATAAGTGAAAGTTCGAAAAAGCTTATATTTTTGTAAAACTATTTTTTTTTTTTTTTATGTTGGAATACTTATTAATATATTAAAATATCTATTGTATTCATAGGCGCAAATAGGGGGGCTTAGAAGGTATTAGCACCACCAATTTTACAATTAATACCCTCAAATAATGTTCATGTTTGTGTATCAAAAACTTATTTAAAAAAAAAAAAAAACGTTTTGTCATTAGACATTTGGCTATTTTGGCTATTAGAGTATAATACTGTAATGAAATATAAATGAAAACAATGTTACTCGATAGTCGACAATATTCACATTTTGTCGAGGTCAAATCTATTTGAAAAAGATAGGCAAATAAATCTTATATAAACTTAAAATGTTGTAGGTACCTGTATATTTTAATACTTATTGTGTTCATTTTTATACAAATTTTTGCTCATTAAATAAAAAGAGCTTAAGCACCTTCAGTTTTTTTTTATTGAAATTGCGCCTATATGTGTATTGTTTAAAATATAACTTAACAAACAATTTTTAAATAATACAATAAGATTAGAAATAAAAAACTGTATAAAAATTTCAAATGGACTAAAATAAGAATAATAACAATTTGTTAAGATATCATACTTAAGTATTATACATATCAATAAAATAATTAGATATTGTGGATATATTTATATTTAATAAAGTATAAAACAATATATAACGGAGTTTAAATATTAAATACATTACATATATTATATATACCTATTATATATTTATATACATATATCAGTTATCGAAATTAAAAAAAAAAAACAATGAATACATTTTCAGTTTATAAAATATTTTTAATACGATCGAAAACCTTTATATATTATATAATATATTCATTTCGTATTCATAATTCCTAGTTACTCAATGTCAAATATTATTATTAATAATTTGCAGTATAGGTATACTACAACTATAGGTACAATCATATAATAATATCAATATTAAAAAAGGTTATATGTTATCATAATTTTCGGGTCAAATAAATCTGCTAATTAATGAAAAGTAGGTAACCAGTTGTTACCACTTTGCTGTACAGTAGGCGTCGAATGTATCTCGTCATTAACTCATTTAACTGACTGTAACTTATATGTTAAATTTGAATTCAATCATTATGTACGAAAAACGATTGTGAACAAAGCTCTGTCAGCCTGTATTACCTTCTAGGTATATTTTATAATAACATTTTTAAGAAATATTTATATTTATATTGCTAATTGCTATGACAGTAATTTAATTTGTATAATAATGTATATTTAGATATAATATATAATCATCATTAACTTTTGAGTCAATACCGACATACTATAAAATGGTATGAATAGAATTGTGGTATAAATAGGAAATAGAATAATATTAATCTAAAATCTAAATGACTATTTTTTTTTCAAAATGTCATTGTATAATATTTATATTTATATAATTAAACGTACAAGTTTTAAATATTCACGAATAATATTTTTTAATCAAAAAAGAATTAAAAACGATATTCTCTGTTTCAATATTTATTTTTATCTAAATTTGAACTTAAAAATGTTTTTATATCATAAATACACCTAAAGAACAACCCAAATGTACAACATGCGACACTCTACAGTCAAACACTTGGCACTCGCTAAATGAATGTCTTTAAATGAAGTATTTTAGAAACATACTGATGTTCCTCTACAATATATGAAAAATATTGGGCGATGCTCGTTTCCATCAAAAATGGACCTTCCCCTTTTCCAGAGATGATGTTTCTTTTTCAGTTCCTCAATGAGACAGAATTTTGGCAGAAAATCTAATGTAGATACATATTTTAATTCCACACAATTAGAATAAATAGCACAATATAGCCTGTAGGACGTATTATATTTAAACTTAACTTAATATAACTTATAAGTAATATATTAACATTAATTGCCAATCATTCTATTAGGAACACTAATAATTATAGCATTTGATGCGTGTATAAATAAATAATAATAAAAAATAAATAAAAACATTGAGTTTGTAAAATACTGGATTTACGTAAATATTTCTGTTTTTCAGTATTTTTTTTTTTAATTATTATTAAAATTACTAAGAACTTTTTACATTTTACCCTCCCCCCATTGAGTACCAGCTAGATTCACTTTCCTACACGAATTGCACTATAATATATTGAAGTTCATAATAATACAATTTATCATAATTAAAAATATGAATTATTTATTCATTAATTGTTTTTAAATTATAATATTTATTCCTTAATCACTTGAAATGTTTAATATAATTACATTTTCATTAGTAGACAAGTTAATCGAATTTACCACAACTTTATAAGTAACAACCATTCTTCATTTAAATTAGAATTATAGCAATAACGATAAATTAAAATCCACAGAATTATTATCAAGGATATTTAAAAAAAAAATTGATTTAGTTCTTAAAATATCAATAAACTAACCGTTAAAAATAATGGATTGAGACTATATATATTTACTACTTAGTAATTATAGTTGGTAAAATGTAATTTTCAATATCAGTTTTAAGGTACCTATAATCGAATACATAGAGGACGCCGCACAACCATAAATTGTTTCTGAAAGAAAATATTTTTATAATGTAGCGAATAGCTTTTTATTTTATAGAAATCGTTAACATAAAAAAAAAACAATAAGTGTGTAGCGTCCTAGCTATATCAACTAGTTAGTTTTAGATTCTGAACGAAGTGAAGAATGTATTGATTTTACAATAATGTGTTTTTTTTTTTTTTTTTGTGTCTGTGTACAGCATAACTAGTCGAAATAATGCTCCAATTTCAAACTATGGGGGTGGTTTCCGATGTAAAAGTGAATATCCTTGGTGCATTATAGAGGTAAAAAGTTAACATTTTCCAACAGTTTTCAAAAAAATTGAGAAAAACAAAAAAAAATTGACGGAAAAACGGGAATTTTTACGCAAAACCAGTTTTCGACCAAAT